>ML805063.1:68827-98865 GCA_009831015.1 Picea engelmannii | reverse complement strand
CGAGGACTGATGAGCCCATGGAGGGCGTAGTTTTTGATGTGCAGGACCATGCCCGACGGACAGGTACCAGTGGACCGGTACACATGGGGATATGATTAGCTCGGACCTCCATGGGGCTGAAGAGCCCATCAGATGGTTGTTGGATGGAAGAGACAGGACAATGTTATGATGAGCCTTTGCACGAGAAGAAGGAAGGACGTTCCACCCAGGACACTTTGGCAGAGCCCGGCCTAGGGGGAATCACCCATTGCAGATGGAACGTTTTCCCCTTGATGGACAGGACGTCACCCAAGAGCAGGGCGTTATTCTGAGTGTGTGGTAGTGTGATGAGGTTGTTTGGCACATGTGGTAGCTTGGAGGAGCCCTAGAAGGGTCAACGTCTGGCTTCTGGATGCTAGAAATGCCCAAAAGGGGCTAACGTCTCCCTCAGAAGGGCATGATGTCCCTCTTTTTGCTCACATTATGTCATTTTTCTAGCAGTTAATGTAAAAACAGTGTAAATTTTGTAGTCAGCCTTGTCGACTGTTTTAATGACCTAAATTTTAATTAAAAGGTCATGGATTGGTATAAATCGAGGACGCTTTTCCTCATTTTGATTATAACATAACTCACTCTCTTGTGAGAGATTATCTTTTAGTCTTTTGCTTGGTATCTTTGGTGTTCTAAGTGAGGCGCAACTCTTCTTGGAGGATTCTTCTTGGCATATATGGTGTTTCTCTCATGGAAGGTTTACAACTAGGGTTTGATTATGCATTCTTCATGATATGTAAGTGAATTTTTCATGCAAAACTTCTTAAGTGAATGGTTGTAGGCTTAATTTCTTACATTTGCTATTATATTGCTGAATCTTGAAACCCTAGGTAGAAAGCACACTAGTAGGTCATTGCTATATGTCCCCATGCTTGAGAAATAAATTTTGCCATTGATAAAGGAAGATAAAGCCTAGTCGTTGCTACACTTGTCTCCCTTTTTCTGAGTTAGCATTAAAGTTATAGGTTGAAAAGAGGAGACGTCCTAGGCCTAGTTAATTCTACACCTAGGGTTTTAACCTTCTAGGGTTTTGAAAGCCTTGTTCCTGCAACACTTTCTCCCTTAGACCTGTATTTTAAAGTTAGTCGTTTTGCCAAGTGCATTTAGAGAAAGAGGAAGGAGCACGAGGCCTTTCTTAAGCAACACTGGAGTGAGCCTCCTTCCCTTAGGATTTTGATTCCAGGGCCCTGCCATTGCAACACTTTGGAACCCTACCTTCTAGTCTCTAAATTTAAGTCCTCCCGAGACTTTTTTCCCTTACTTTGACTCCATTTTACCCTAAGGCACTGGTATTCTCTCCAACGTTGAGCTTATAGTGTTCAAAAATCATCTTTTAAAACTTTCATTTCGAAACCCTAACTAACCCTAACACCACTAACTAGGGCTGACGTCATACTTGACGCAGCCACCCTTCTAACTAGCAAATAAGCAATTAAATGATGATGCCAGGTCTTTATTGAGCTAATTTTGATTGATAATACTCTTGGCTTGGTCATTTTGTGATAGATATTGATGAATTGGTGATTTTTCATTGGCTAATTAGTAAAACGTTGACCTCATCTTGTCTACTATATTACTTATTAAATGAAATCAGATAGTCAAGAAGTACTAACCCTTTGAAATATAACCTGCAAATATACATATAGTGTTGTTGTTGTCTTGTTCCAGGCAGGTGCTCTCAACAGGGACTTCACTTCTTTATTGGCTAATTAGCCAGATTATCTGATACTGGTGGTAACCTGGGAGGAGGGAAAACCTTAAACTCCCGACCTTATATTCTTTCCCTCTTCAAACCCCAGGTTACCGGGGACGTCTCCCCTGGGCTAACCTCCCTAAAAAGAAAGAACCCCCCATCAAGGTGACAGTGGGTGGGGAAGGTTCCTATTACTCCAGTTTGACCCTTATTCCTTAGCCATTTGACCTAAACTACAAACTGCGCGATAACATGCCTCTAATTCTTTCTCTTTTGGTATGTCACATATGTCTTCACACTTGTCATCCTTCGTTCCGACATCTAATGTAAATCCTTGTTTTGGGTTTGGGGGCACGTCGCCTCCTTATACTCCTTTCTCTTTTGGTGGGGGTCATATCTGTCAACCAACCCCCACAATAGGAGGTTGGAATCCTCCTTCCTCTAGACGTAATCCTAGCTACAATTTTCCAGGGTGGAGTGCTCAAATAGGTTGTCCTTCTACTTCGTATATCTCGTCCATCCATCCTTCTTCCACAATGCCTGTTCTTATGAACACTTTTCTCATGGAAAACCTCCGTCTAAACTCTGGTGCTTCACCAGTGGGAGTCAATTTTATAGTAGGTGAAGTTGCATTTATTAGGTAGGTGAAGAATGGAGAATTCTAGAGAAATATTTCATCTCATGTATTTTGATTTAGTTTTCTATGTGAATTTGAAGAAGGGCTCAGGAGCTCCATTGTTGTGTGTGTTCATACTCTGTTTTGTGAATGCTTACCTCTGGTTGAACATGGACACTTTTGGCAACATGAACAATCTTGGTGTAAATATGTAATTCCACGAGCCACACCCAAAGCTATAGAATACAATTGTTCCCACGTTAAGACTTGCCCCTTCTCTTTTCCTGAAAATATTATTTTTTCGAGAGATCCATTTACCATGTACTCATATACCAGTGCGCTTGTAGAACTCTCGAAACAATACCCAAACAGACGAACCAAATTGACATGATGGACGTGTCCAATGGTGGCCACTTCATTCATAAATTGGGTCTGGATGTGTCTATGCCGATCAAGAGGGTTAACAGCGACTAGAGCACCATTGCGAAGCTTTCCTTTATACAGCACGCCATAACCCCCTTCTCCCAACTTTTCTGCAAAGTTGTTTGTCATCTTCTTGAGGTCAAGTTGTGAGTATCTGGTTGGCATTTCATAAACGTATTCCTTAAGGAATTTCTCCACCTTTGAAAAAGAGCTACAAGTTCGAGGAGGAGGAGGCTGCTTTCTCCTCTTCCAATAAAACGTCGAGAACAATACTAGTGTTATTACTGCTGTCAACGCGGCTCCCTAAAGAGAATTATTGGAAACAAAATGCAAAATCACTTTGAACTGAATAGGGAGAAATCATATTTAGCTATTATAATCGCCGACTTGTTTGTACCTCCTGTATCAAGGATCCACAGTTTTGTGTAAGATAATTTATACTTGACAGATCGGGAAACACATATACATAACATGGTTCAAAAGTGGTGGTAAAATGTTGCATTTAATATATATTTACAGATAGAGAGAATTCAAGCACTGATCTTTGTAATCAAATTTGTGGAATGCTATCGAGAAACCTACCATTGCCGAGGCATTTGCCTTGCGTATAGGATACGCCATTCGGACAATAGCAAGAAAAGTTTTTCGCTTCTGAAATTATATAACCACGAATTCTGTTACTACCCATACAAGCGGCACAACTTGGGTTCTCATACCACGTTATCTCAAAACCCTCCACTAGAAAATTCTGATTAATATTGGACTGGAGACCGAGTTTCTGAATTGATAATTGAAAATGCGTTTTACAGAAGCCTGTCCCCCATAAGTCTAATTCTGTAATTTCGTTGTTTTTTTTTTTTTAATTTACAGACAGGAAGTTTCGATGTTGCTTCCGCTGTCCACCAAAGACGAGTTAAATTCCACACACCTGCTAGCATTTGTAAAAACATGAAGGCCCCGTGAAAAGGATGGGTGAATAGACTTCTGCTTGTAGACAAACTTACTACGGATAATTTTATCATACATGATCGCCATGTCTCTATTGGATTGAAGTTTTTTTCCCGTGTTTCCACATTCTGATTTTGCAAGACAAGTGGATGAAAGGTACAGTTTGTGAGAATCTCACATGGTTTCATTTCACACGGTCAAATGAATATACAATTCACCAAGGGAAATATGATATATGAGAAAATTTTCTGCTTGGAAAAAAAAAAAACAAAAAAACTTCATTGACCAATCAAAGGCAGCCTAAGATATTTGAAAAGGAGTGAAGAACAACTTCACCCTAACAGCTCATACGGTCACCCAACCGAGAATGTGCATCCGAAGACATTCACACATATTGAAGCATCGGCTAAGTTGTATAATGATCTTATAATCATTTATTGGAAAGGGATGAAACAAAATATGGGAGAGTAAACACGATTTCTCGCACAAAACTCTACTGAAATAATTTAGTATTTATTATAAGTTGTGAGTCCATTATATAGGGTTCATAAGTTGTTGTTAGATCTAATTTGTTCTAAATAGAAGGAGAGGTCTCTCAACCATATAACAACACTCACGTAGAGATTGATTCTACCTTTCAATAACAAAATACATTATCAAACATAATCTCCTCACACATTATCAAGACAAGTAGGAGTTACATATTCCAACACTCTCCCTTAACAAGTACTTGTCTTAATATCTTTAATATTTTTAGTAGATTCATGTCGTCATCTTCGGCTTCTATCTTCATATAGCAGGGCTTCAGTGTGCTGCTTCATTTTACTGGATTTTCCTCATCGTAAATCACTTGGGATTTTACGGCTTACCCCTAACCATTACAATGCTCAAGTGGTTTCAGATGATCACGGACCATCACACCAAGTGGTTTCTAGATAACCACAAACTTGGCATACAAGTGGTTTTGACTGACCATGAACCTCGCACACAAATGGTTTCTGCTGACCACGAACCATCATCATGGGGAAAGTGATTTACAATGCACACACTTTTTTGGACTTTCTTTACTATGAACTTCATCCTCGCACATTCTTCTTCTTCCTTTTGTACTTGCACAAAATTGATTAACTTGAACTACTTCTTCCTCTTGTACCTGCAAACAACTGATCATTGATGTCCATATAAAATGCAATCCATCTACCAAGATACATATGTGTCATCTATTGTACTTGCTAGTTCTCTAGGAATCATTTTCATCTACATGGTTCAACATGTTAAACTCTCCTTTAATCATAACTTGGTCCCAACCAAGTCACACTCTAAGGTTACTCCATCTCACATTCCCCCCTTAATCAAAGATTTAACTTTTTTGACTCACCATCAAGCTTAGATACAATTCCACTTCCCACCCCCATACCTATTCGAGTGGTTGATTACACAAATTGATGTCACATCCTCTCTATGCATAAGAGGGATACATGCTAGATGATTACATGTGATACCACACTAATGCATGTAGGCCTGACTCAACAAGGATTACAAAACACATGGGGAATTTAACTTGCTTATGTCAACTATTTGCAACTTGGACAAAAAACTATGGGATGTCGGGTACAACCAATCATGCACCCCCTGCAATGCATATTCTCACTTACAACATTTCAACTCAGGTAGAAAAAACATTTCAATTCTTTACAACAAAATCAAGGTTACTATCACTCCATGATACCCATCATATGCCCAAATATTACAAGCCCATTTACATTTCATCATCATGCATAACTTATCTTTAACCTCTTCATCTAGAGCTTTCCTTCATTATCTTTCACCATTCATCTTTTCGAAATTCTTCCTCTTGTTACACTTCATTATGACTATGTCTTATATTGCTTCTATCTTCTTCTTTCATATCTTTCACTTACACATGCAATATTCTTCATGGATGATTCTTGTTGGAGTTGATCAAGATCGAACAAGACCCTTATAATTTTGGTTTGGAAAACTTAATTGATGCACCATTGCCATGATTTTACATACCCAGCTTAACTTTGGCTTTATTGTGACTCCAAACTTCACTCAACTAGACTCTTTACATTTGGCATTCATTCAATGACTTGACATGTCAAATGGATTTCACTAACTTTGACTCTTTAATATCACCACCTTATGGGACCAATAACAAAATGTGTTAAACATTGAGGTAATAAATTTTGAACCTCGACTTCCCTTTTGTCAAGAAAGACAACATATCAACACCTTTACAAGAACAAACTACAATTCTTTGAATTTGAATTTAACTAATATTCAACACTAGGCACCAAAAATATGTGAATTCTTTAAAGGGAATGTAATCATTGTCATTCTTTTAATACCTTCAAGATGCACAATCAATGACATTTGAGCACATTGATGCATCTTTTCACAGCGATTTGAGCCTCTGCTTGTCATAGGTGTTGACACTCCCACAAAATTTTTCTCACCTTCTAATGATTTCTTGGGTTTTCTTTTGTCCATGTGTAGTGGTTTCTCCAAAAATTGGTGACTTCAATACACAAATCCATGACTGCAATACACAACAACGACGACTCTCCAACAACAATGATTCATGGTGTGATCAAATACAAACTCCGATGAAATGTGCCAATTAATTTCCCATGATTATTGGGATATGGGAAATTAGTTGGCACATTTCATCAGAGTTCAGAGAGTGAAATAACCAGTCTTCATTGTTGAATAGTTATGAAAGGAGAGATACTCGTGAAAAAGAGGTATTAAAGAGGACTTTTTGTTACATCATGCAACACGAGGTAGATGCATAATGGATTTTTTAAGCACAACATTTATTTTATGAAGGATCAGAACACGAGGTATGAATGATCAATTTTAAATTAAGCACAAGATATATCTCATAAAGAATCGCTTTAAATTAAAGGGTGGAGTTATAAATGAGGTGGATGTTTATTTTTAAGAGGTGGATAGTTATTTTTTTAAAAGGTTAATGTTTTAAAAGGTTTTAAGGAATATATATTTTAAATAGTGTTTGGCTTAAACCTTTTTTTTGTTCAACCTTGAAATAAGATAATTCCTCCATTTAAAGAAAAATGATTGGTTCTATAAGGTGTAGTTTTATGGAGGTTTGTGCTAATGGAAAAGGTGCAGAGTTCAAAGTTTGAGGTGGAGAAATTCAACGACAAGAATAACTTTGAGCTATGGAAGTTCAATATGCGGTATCTTCTTGTGAAATAAGGATTGCAAAAGGCATTGGCAGGAAAGACAAAGAAACCAATAAGAATGACAGATGAGGAGTGGGAAGATCTCGATGCAAGAGCCCTCAATACCTTTTATCTATGTTTGGTAGATGAAGTTTTGTTTAACATCATTGGAGAGGAGATAACAATAGGGTTATGGAACATAATGGAAAAATTTTACATGACAAATTCCTTGACAAATAGAATCTATTTGAAGAGGCAGTTGTATTTCTTATGGATGAAAGAAGGTACAAAAATTGTCGATCATTTAAATGTTTTCAATACCTTGATTTTTCAATTAAATAGTATGGATGTAAAATACGAAGATGAGGGAAAATAAGTCACGCTATTATTTTCATTACCTGAATCTTGGGATCATTTAGTCACATCTATGTGGTTTATCACAATAGACTCCATCGATTATGATATTGTTGTGGGAGCTTTGTTGTTTGAAAAGATGAGGAGGAAATCCAGTTTAGAAACTTCCACATCAGAAGAAATGGTGACTAGAGGTCGATGTACAAAAAGAGGAGAGGATTCAAGTGAAGTATTCATGTTTAAGTCAAAAGGAAGAAAGGGTAAAGGAAAATGTTGGTTCTGTGGAAAATCTGGGCATCTCAAGAAGGATTGTTGGAAAAGACAACAAGCTTCCAAAGAGGACTCCACAAAGAAAACAAATTCAACTGCAACAAGTTTAGGTTCGGGTATGGTTGATGAATTTTTATCTTCCTATAATATCTCACAATATCAAGAAGAATGGTTGTTAGATTCTAGTGATTCTCATCACATGTGTTCACATAGAAGTTGGTTTTTATATTACCAATCTATAGATGACGGTGTTGTTTTTATGGGAAATGATATTTCTTGTAAAATTGTTGGGATTGGGAATATTAAAATTAATATGTTCGATGGTATTGTAATAATGTTGATAGATGTTAGACATGTACCAGAACTTAAAAAGAATTTGAGTTCTTTAGGATTTTTGGATTCTAGTGGGTTTAAATACATAGGTCAAGGTGGAGCATTGAAAGTGTTGAATGGAAGTTTAGTGGTAATGAAGGCTACAAAGATTGGGAACCTTTACAAGCTCGAAGGGAGTACTAAAATAAGTGAAGCAACGTTGGTATTTATGAAATAAAGTGCATTTTCTCGTTTATGGCATCATCGATTGGGACATATGAGAAACAGGAGGTTGCAGGTACTGGTAAACCATAAGTCACTTCCAGACTTACAATATTTGAATTTCTGCAAGTTTTATATCTCTATTGGTTATGGTGATGATGTTAAGGGATATATATTATGGGATCCTACTTCCGACACAATCATCATTAACAAAGATATGTACATGGAACAATTAGAAGAGTTCAGGATCATAAAGAGAGATATGTTTGCAAACTCAGGGAATCATTGTATGGCCTAAAGGTACTTAGGCAATGGTACAAGATGTTAGATTCTTTCATGGTGAGAATTTTTTTATCAAGAAATAACTATAACCATATTTTTATGGTACATTTGTTGTCTTGATGTTATTTGTTGATGATATGCTTGTTGCAAGCCAAAGCATGATTGAGATTAACAGGTTAAAGGCTTAGCTGGACAGAACATTTCAGATGAAGGATTGAGGAACAACAAAACAAATATTGGGCATAGAAGTATACAAAGACAAGAATAACGGTAAGATGTGGTTATCACAAAAAAAAATTATGGACAAGATACTGATGAGGTTCGGTATGAACATTGTGAAACCAGTAAATATCCTTTTATCTTTCCATTGTAATATTTGTTCAAGTTTATGTCCTAGTTATGAGGAAGAAAAGGTTTTGTCTCGTATACCATATGTTAGTACAGTAGGAAGTATGTATGTGATGAAATGGCCAAGATTAAATATTTCACATGCAATAGATGGTGTTGTTAGTGGACACATGGAAAATGTAGATAAATAGCATTGGGAATGAGTGCTTTGGTATCTTAGAGGCACAAAGAGTATCACCTATAGCAGTTGAAATGATTTAGTCTATGGTTATGTTATTTAGAACTTGCAAGAGACTTGGACAAGAGGAGATCTACCTTAGGTTATGCCTCGCATGAATGCAAGGATCTATTGGGTAAGTTTGGACAAGTACATGATAAGGTGTTTTGTGGTAGTCAAAGTGTTGTGTAATTGAATAATAGTCCAATGTATCAAAATGGGACAAAGCATAATTTTGTAAGAGAGGTTACTGATGGAGGTGGAGTGGTCCATACTCAAGCAAATTGTGTAGACATGTTCATGAAACCAATATTGTTAGAGAAGTTGCGGTGGTGTTTGGCTTCTCTTGGCTTGCAATAAAGGTGATGGATAAATTTAGGCATGATATATCAGGTAAATTTTTGTCAAGGTAGAGATTGTTGAAATGTGCCAACTAATTTCCTACGATTTTTTGGATATGGGCGTATTTCTTAGCTCTTACTACTCTGCAACTAGATGAACCAAACCAACTAAAAATAGAATATGAACATGCGTAACTATTTGATCAGTTTGTGTGACTGTTTGATATATGTTGTATATCTATGCATGCCTGTAGAAGAAAATTTGAGCATAGGATGAGTGTGAAGGTTGTAATCATGTGCTTGGTTGTTGTAATTCTCTCTTGAACAATAAGAATACCGATTAAAATTTCCCCATGGATGTTTCCATTTTGAAGGGTCTTACTACATAAATAACTATGTTCATTATGTGATTATTGTTCTTTGTTTTGTCTCTTCTTATTTTCCATTGAATCTTGTTGAGTTTATATTTCTTCTACCCAACAAGCTCATGCCTTTAGGTAACACCTAAAACAACAATCTGATACAACTGCAGCATATTAAATTGACCCATGATAAATCTTTCACTGTCACCTTCCTCTTCCTTACAACGACTCTAAATAACTTCCTTATACGTACACACCAATGTCTCCTCAACAAATATGTGCTAGTCTGTGTTTTATATTTTAGATAACGACAAGTACATTGGTAAATGATTACATAGATCGATCCACTCCATGATACACACTTCAATATCAATGCCTTAATGGATACAATGATATTTCCTTGGAATCTCAAGAACAACGAGTAATTGGCTGAGCATATCTTCACACATCACTCTATCTATCTTCTGGCAGGCATCTTCAACAACAACATGCTAAGCAGTAATATACCTAACAATAATTCACAAGCTCCTTGGTGGCCCTCAACCAAGTTTTGAGGAAATCTTGGTCAGGCTTCAACCACTTTTGGACTTTGACAGGCTGGTCAAAGATGGAGCGCCCAGGCGGAGTTGAGATTGAGGATCTCACTGATTTTGCAGGCTATGTGGACCCAACAAGGGATTCCTTAGGGTTTTTTTAATGGGTTATGGGATGTCGGCCCATGGGTTTACCCATGATTAGGCCTTATTGTAACGGATTGTAAAATTATAAGTAAGAATGTATTGTAGAAGAGTAGGGATAGTTGAAAGAGGCTAAGTGCAATTAGTTATGAGTTTCTTTGTGTAACATAATGTGTATGTAAGGCTTTGTGCTCAATAGAGAAGTTGGCTCTATGCCTTAACCTAGTTTTGGGAAGGAGGATCTGGTGCTCAGTGAGCAGATCTCATGTCTGGTGCGAAGCTTGGCTCTGTGGCTTAGTGCACAAGAGAAAATGAATGTAAGAGATTGAAGAATAATAAAGAAGATGAAGCATTTGGCGGACGTAGCCCCACACTGGGGTGAACCACATATATCTTGTGTCTTTGGTTTGATTTGTTCTTTGTTGGTTATGTTATGAATCTGCTCAGTGCTTTACTTATTATGTATGTTAGGAAGATCTGTTGATGCTTTATGATTTATTTGTATTAAGGATGAATGAATGATAGATCTAACTCAGTGCTAAGTTCTAAGAGGTATAAATGATTAATCTTTGTTTTTACTACACCGATCCATATTAGGTTTTGTTCTACGATGTTAATAAAGCTAATGAACTAATGCATGTCCCCTTCTAAGTGTTGCTAGAATACTCTGCGAAGTGTTATTATCACATATCAATGTCCAAGCTTGGTTACAAACACCTGAGTCCTGTAACCCCCCCTGCCTCTACCTTCGATAATACTTCACCTGCTTCACAGGTGTTGCCAAAAGGGCTGGTAGTTAGGTTTTTTTGGTGCGTTGTCAAAGCGTTGAACCCTTGGTCTACCCCTGTGCCAACAAATGGTTTCGTTGTCCAGACTTGAAACTGGTATTGCTAGGGAACTAAAGTAAAGAAAAGAGAAGCTCGGTGCGTAGATATTTTGTTGTAGTGCGCATTACTCTACTTGAATTGTGAAGCTCTGTGATAAGAGAGAAACTCAATATGAACAAAAGAGGTAAGATCTTAAAAGAGGTAAAGCTCTGTGCTTTGATAAGAGTAAGATAAGTGAATTTTTTTTGTTCTGAAAGCATGAATTTAAGTATGTTTAATAAATTATATCCTAGTCTGAAAGCTAGGGCGAAGTTGGAAGAAAGAGTTGATCTAAGTAGAGCTAATAGAAATGAAGAAAGATATGTTATTCCTATGCATAGAAATAATTTTTGGACTAATAAGTGGATGCAGGAACCTAGAAAGAATTTTTGCAGATTGTAGGTCCAACACTGTGATCCTAGTGCGCAGTATAGAAGAGGTTGGGGAACATACAAGAGGATAAGAGGATTGACACTATGTTATAATTGCAGAAGACTAAGACATATTTCTAAGGAATGCCCTGGTACAGGTCCTATTTTTCTTTGTTGTCAAATTGTTGGTCATGAAGTTGAGGATTGTCCAAGGATGATTGCTAAAGTTGAAAGAATGAACATGAGATAAGGAAACTATGAAGGAAGTCAAGAGACTAAGAGCATGTTAGAGAATCATAAAGAGAAATAATCAGAGAGAGCTCAGACTATGTTATCATAGTTGAAAGAAACAATGAATGGTCACAAAGATGTCAGCTTACCAGAGATCCTGAAAGTAAAAAAATGCATAAGTAAAAGAATAGAAGACTTCGATATAGACCGTGTCTTGGATGAAGAAACATAAGTGAATATTATGACAGAAGACACTTGGGAAATTTTGGGAAAGCCTACTATGGTACCTTCATTGGGAAGGATAGGCTTGTTTAAGGGAAAGATGATAACCCTATGTGGAAGAGTTACTAATGTACCTATTATTATCCATGGAACATCAACTGAAGAGGAATTTGAAGTCATTAAGTTTGTTTAGAACAATGCCTCTTTCCCACTTTTGTTAGGAAAGACTTGGATTGAGAAGGATCAGATCAGAAGGAAAGCAGAGGAAGAAGCTACAAAAAAGAAAAAGCAAGAACTAAGGGATTTCATAGCTAGAAAAATAGACCGACTAATAGAAGAACGAAAAGATAAGTCGAAGAAACAGAAGGCAATAGAATTAGTTGTCAAGGTTGAAAGAATGCAAGAAGGTTTGAAGGACCTATCCATGCAAGAAACAAGAATACCCACCCTGGAATTAATAAGAGAAGGGATATTAACTTCGAACCCTTTGAGAGCACATCAGCAGTGCGAAGTCACTACGCTAGGAGAAGATAAGAATAAGAATGGAAAGAGGAACCCATAAACAGTTAGAGAAACTTAGATCATGGGAAAGAAGGCAAGGAAGCTCAGTAAAAATAAATCCAAGTTAGAAAAGCTACAAGAAACTATAGAGAACAGATGGAAGACTTCATAGAGTGGAACCTTGCAGGAGGTAGGTTCGCAGGATTTGAACCTCGCTGGAACAGCAGGACCGCGCAGAATGGGACTTTTCCCTGGCGAAGCTATATGACCATTGGAGGCACCCCACCCATTAGAAAGATGCTATGGAACGGCTAGGAAACACATTTATGGGAGTATGGACCACTTTTTGGATGTTGAGACTGTGCCATAATGGACAGATTCACATTGATGGAAGTATTCCTACCCGCTGGAAGAATCCCTTACAAGGCCCCGCTTATTTAACCCGTCGGACATTGCGTCGAGACCATTTTTTTCTACCTATGATTAACTAAGCTAAAAGAGAATTGATTGTGTTTCGATTTGTGTTATCAGAAACTAGATGTCGTTGTCTATTTTTCTACCCCGCTCATCTGTTCGCCTACCCCGACCTGTCTGTTTAACAGTGAGAATGTCAAGTGAACCTACTAAATTAGAGAAGTCCATTGAGGAGATATTCAGGAAGATGATGGATGATAAACCTTTATCTGAAGGTGTACAATCATCATCAACCAGGGGACTACAATATTCCCCTTCGACTGGACGACGTTCTGGCCATGTCAACCCCGTGACTAAGCAACAAAGTAAGCATCGCGTTGATCTAACTAATGCGAAGAAAATATTGTCGATCTTACCAGACTATACCCCACCTTTGGATGGCACGGTTAACCATGACAACATCCCACGAGACTATGAGTACACCCTAATCACCACGTACATCCTAAAAGGAATACGTGTATTTCGGAGCCAGTTAGGATAGATCCCACTACTGAAGAACAATGACTTTAATCTAGAAGATAAGAAGAACTATTCTATGCTCGCACCCCACTGATACTTGACAAAGACGACTAGGAAGAAGCCTCGCCTAGTCACCTAGACATGGATTAAGGAGCTTGCGTAGTCCACTGTGCTAAATGTGATGAAGATTCCCCATTTTGGTCATCACGATGAGTTTAACACTTGCGTTAAAATACTCTTGTCGTGCTACCATGGCGGATACCTATGGCTCGACCGGCGGATTACTATGGATCCGATGTTGATCCACTTGATTACATGATTAAGCATGCAGGGACCTGACCCTCAGTAGTTTTATCTACGGAAGGCCTTGGATTTCTCCCTAGCACAGCGCATCAAGGAGGTTTACGGTGAAGTTGAAAATGGAAAGTGAGGCTACAAGGTAGCCTCTATCCAGGATGGCCCAATGTGCCTCGCCTACCAACTCATAGCTGACAAGATTGTAAGAAAGAACCACCCCACATAGGTCACTGGGTTCGTGGTGGACCTCTTAGGAAAATGTGTGGAGGGCATGCAGATGAATTGGGTGATTTACCTCATCAATGAACTCAAGAAACACTGCCATGAAGCTCAAGATGTAGGATACGAATTCCACTTTAACTGGTTGATTGTGTTGATTTCATTTGTCGCTTGGAAAATGCCTGAAGGAGACACTTTTCCGGAAATTGAACCATCAGAGCCATTGGCCGCTAGGTTTTCTACCTTGTGGTACACCAACGACATGTCGAAGTAGTGGTAGTCCAATGCTGTGTTCCATGGGTATTATTAGCAACTGAATGTTTCCATTGAAGTATTTCTACGCATGACGTCACACACCTTGCACCAATACAGACTGATAGCCAAGTTCCATGTAGATCTGCATTTTATCTATATCATTGCATGTAGAGATGAGAGAAAGGAAGAGTTATAGTCATATTACAAGCTGACAGATGAAGACACGGAGCAGATCATGAAGGAATGGTCGGAGTTGTTCCTTGTACCTGTTGCTGATGCAAAACTCTCCAACACTGACATCATAGGAATCCCCCTAGTTACCCGGTTCGAACATGCCGGACAGTCCAGTGGGACAAAGAAGAATAAGAAAAAGGAGGAAGTCCATAATATAGAGACTGATGAGGAGGAAAGCGCCTCTAAAGAAAATGGATCTGGCTCGCTAGGAGGAGGAGACGAAGCAAATGGAAAAAGTGGAGGGGATGAAGGAGAAAAGCAAGGACAAGGTGAAGCTACACCGCCGAAAGATCCCCCTGCTGAAATAGTAACACCGCAGAAGAGGAAGGTTTCTCCGCATAAACCTTCAGCAAGAAAGAAGACGCGTGCTAGTAAGCTCCAGTTAGAGGCCACTCTCATAGAAGACGACATTAGTTTGGTCCGTGAAGCCATGGAGGATTCTTCCGAGGACATGTTGCAGAGATATGGAGTGAAGCGAGATGAGCTGTATGGTAGGATCAAAAAGGAATTGAATGAAGTACAACAAGCCATTTGTTCAGTCCGCGTAGTACCTATTGCACCACAAATTGCGGAATTGGGGGATGAACCAGCCCAATTGAGAAGACTTGCAGATGCGACAAAGGCTCAACTTCATAAAGTCCAAGAAGAGAAGGAGAAGGCTACAAAATCCTTGAAACAAGAGAAAGAGGAAGTCTTAGAGAAATTACAAGTAGCGCGGTACTGTGTAACCGCTTATGAAAATGAGAAAGAATAGTTTCGAGCGATGCTCCAGGAGGACAAAGCGAAGCTACAAAGAGAAAATGATAAGTTGCTCGCAGAATGAGCTATGGTAAAAGAAGAAGTGAATAAATCATGTTGCTCTATGCCAGGCTTGGCATAGGAGGAACAAGATTCAATCGAGGTTCAAGTGGTGAAGCTCACTGAGACCATCTAACAACTTCAAGGGAGAATAACAGAGTTGGAGATCCAAGAAGTACCGAGCACCCTACAGGAGGTGCCTGACCAGAGGGAGGAAGCTACTAAGAATGCAGTAGTAAGGATCAGATCCCTCACCTCATAATGCAAACAATTGAGCGATAGAAGCGTGTTTACATATGAACACCTCGTAGAATATCCAGAGCTAAGGAAATTGGAAGCACAGTTACAAGAGGCACAACAACATGCCTTATCCATGCAAGCGCAGATGAAGTTGCTCACTGTAGTTGAAAGAATGAAGAGATCTCAGGAACAACACATGGTATAGCCACATATTACTACCATCCATGGCAGGGTAATGGAGGTCGCACAAAAACTACAACCTGTGTAGGATGAATCCTGCAAGGTGTTTGAAGAAATTGAAGGACAAGGATCACAATTTGGACTAAGTGATTGTGAAAACAGAACAACACCTGGAAGGGCCTATTACAGAGCAAATGATCCAAGAGCTCGCTGAGAAAAAGGCTCAGGCGAAGCAGCAAGTCGAGGCAGATCGATTGAATCTTGAGGCCTTCGAAGTGGCATTGACCAGACCTGAGTGACTCCGGACGAGTCACAGGTGAGTGTTGGGGGCTTGTTGGCCCTCGACCAAGTTTTAAGGAAACCCTGGTCAGGTTTGGAACACTTTTGGAATTTGACAGGTTGTTCGAAGATGGAGCGCCCAGGCGGAGATGAGGTCATGGATCTCACTGATTTTGCGGGCTATGTGGACCCAACAAGGGGTTCCTTAGGGTTTTTGTAATGGGTTATGGGATGTTGACCCGTGGATTTACCCATGATGAGGACTTATTGTAAGGGATTGTAAAAGTATAAGTAAGAATGTATTGTAGAAGAGTAGGGATAGTGGAAAGAGGCTAAGTGCAAGTAGTTATGAGTTTCTTTGTGCAACATAATGTGTATGTAAGGCTCTGTGCTCAATAGAGAAGTTGGCTTTGTGCCTTAACCTAGTTTTGGGAAGGAGGATCTGGTGCTCAATGCGCAGATCTATTATCTGGTGCGAAGCTTGGCTCTGTGGCTTAATGCACGGGAGCAAATGAATGTAAGATATTGAAGAATAATGAAGAAGACAAAGAATTTGGTGGATGTAGCCCCACACTGGGGTGAACCACATATATCTTGTGTATTTGGTTTTCTTTGTGCTTTGTTGATTATGTTATGAATCTGCTAAGTGCTTTTCTTATTATTATGTTAGGTGAATATGTTGATTCTTTGTGATTTATTTGTGTTAAGGATGAATGAGTGATAGATCTCAATCAGTGCTAAGTGCTAAGAGGTAGAAATGCTTAATCTTTGTTGTCACTGTGCCGATCCATATTAAGGTTTGTTCTGTGATGTTAATAAAGCTAACGAACTAATGCATGTCCCCTTCTAAGTGTTGCTAGAATACTCTGTGAAGTGTTATTATCACAGATTAGTGTCCCAACTTGGTTACAGACACCTGAGTCCTGTAACCCCCCCTGCCTCTACCTCGGGTGAGACTTCGCCTGCTTCGCAGGTGTTGCTGAAAGGGCTAGTAGTTAAGGTTTTTTTGGTGCAATGTCGAAGCGTTGAACCCTGGGTCTGCCCCTGTGTCAACACTCTTCTCTCTAAACTATCCTCTTTTATGTATGAGGACCATCTCTTAAATATTTTTCTTAATCTTGGGCACTCTCATGAGGACCAAACTAGATCTGATACCAAAATAAAATATGGGAGAGTAAACATGATTGCACACACAAAACTCTATTGAAATAACTTAATATTTACAATAGGTTGTGAACTCCATTATATAGGGTTCATAAGAAGGAGAGGTTGATATAATATCTCAACCACACTTCAAACTAGGACACTTAGTTGGAGAGAATCTCTCTTACAACCAACTATCTAACAACCTCCTAAATAATAGACTCAAACAACTTACATAGGGATTGAATCTACCTCTCAATAAAAAAATACATTATCAAACATAATCTTCTCACACATTATTAAGACAAGTAGGAGTTACATATTCCAACATGATGTAGTCTTTGTAAAGTAGGTGCAATTGATGTTATATGAATTCAAGAGTTCCTCTCACTTATATTTTATCTTTTCATCTCTTATTATATTCTTACACATTTAAGTAAAGGTTACAAAGGCAAAAGTTCCACTCAATAACAATTATTTTATTTTGATCATCTTAAATACAATTTATTTGGTGATGATTGAGAATTTTGAGCACATGAGCCCACAAACATTTAAATATCAGCACAAATTAAATATAGAGAGAACAATTGGAAAAATAAAAAAAACAAGCACATTTTAAAAAAAGGACACAATTTTGCATGGTAAAACCTTATCTAACAGTGCGTCAAGGAAACATCCATGAGGCAAGTTATTGGTATATTATTTCTCAACGGGCTTACCAAACTTACATCATGCCTCTTAGGGATACACAAATATATAGTTTTTTCAATGTAGGTTCCATTGTTACAACGGTTCAAGAACCACCTTTGTTATGGTTCAAGAACTAACTATGTTGCACCGGTTCAAGAACAATTACCGTTCATCAATTTTTCTTTGTTGTCACAATTCCAACAATATTCACCTTGACAACAATTTGCGTGATGCTTTGACCAAGCCCATTCATCACCTTTTCTACAAACCAAGAAAATCCAAACACCACCACAACTTCTCTAATAGTACTAGTTTTGTAAACATGTCTGCACAATTTTCTTGAGTATGGACTTTCTCAAGAGCTACTCCACCTCCATCAATAACTTGTCTTGCATAATGAAATTTAACCGCAATATGCTTAGTCTTACTATGATAAGTTATATTTTTATCCAAATGAATAACACTTTAACTACCACAGAACACATTCACCTTGTCATATACCTTTCCAAATTCACCCAATAGACCCTTTAACTAAATTATCTCCTTGTGTGTGTGTGATACAACTATATATTCTTCCTTAGTAGTGCATATTCTGACTAGATATTTTGATTCAAACTTTGTTGGGGATAAAGAAAATGGAGTGACAACTTCAGGCTATCCCATGAGTGTTGGATCAACAACACTCTCTTGGAGATCATGCAAACAATCAGTTCCGACAAATTCCACAACAAAGACATTGACAATACCGGCTAGTATAGGTAAATTCAAGTGGTGCTATGAATCTATGTGCCTTATGACCCTTAGTAGTTAATTCACAATTTCCCTTATATTTTTGCAAGTATATGACAAATGGATTATGATTTGCTAATATTTTTATAGTGAAATTAGTTTAACTTTAATTTATTTGCAATCAATAAAAAAATTGTAAAAATTATCAATTTTATAATTTATATATATTAATTTAAATATTTTGAAAATTTAAAACTATTTTTTGAATTTTTAAAATATAATTTTTTATTTTAGCATTTGATAATATTTATAAGTTACTAATTTTGTGTGGTTTAAAATGAATTGTGAAACACAAAATGATTTTTAAAAATGAAAAATGAAAAAAACATCTAACCTTGTCGATTGTCATGTGGCTCAATTACCACTCTCAACTTTTTGGGAAAAATTAGGTAAACCACCACATAACCCCTCACACATTCACTACCACCAACTATTTATTGGAACTTGGGACATGTGTGTCAATACACCTCACACTTATGTAGTAAAGTAGTTATCTCAATAAATGTTTAGTAGTAATTGGCAATAAATGATGAATATAACAGGTAATAAATATTAACCAATGGTAGGTAATGAATATTCAGAAACAATAATTGGTCAATTAATTGTTAATGGTTTCCAACATGTGGAGTTGGGAAATCATAAATGGTTTATGGTGTCTATTTATTGACTGCTTGGGTAGGAGGAACGTCAGAGAGTTTTTTAACTTGTTTGTTGTTACAATGTATACTAGTTGAGAGCACTGAAACCCTCTGATGTATTGTGACAATATATTAGTTGTTGAAAAATACATTAAGTGTGTTTTGGAGTGTAGGATTTTCTTTCAGAAAGGATTTTCCCATGAATTCGTTCTGTAATGGTGTGTTATTTTTTAGATTTGTTTACTATTTCTTTTCCTCGGAAAAAAATCATAATCTTATTCATATAGAAGAAAATTACATTCTATAGATGCATGATGAAGTCGTGCATATTGCACCTTTGTGAAGACCAAAAGGTGGATAGAAGAACACCTTGAGCCATAAATAGAGTTGTGATATAATTCTTCAAAACAAGAAAAACCACAAGGATCTCCCGCCACAAAAAAGTCCAATAATCTCTCCAACCATATTAGTCTTCTTCAGACATTACATAGAATATCTATAGAGTATAAAGGATAACACCTAGAGGGCCAAGCAAAAAATAAGATGTCCTTTTGTAGATCAACAACATATATAAAAAGTATAAAGCACAAAAAAAGTCTAATCATAAATTTTATTTCACTGAAATCATGAATTTGTGACCATTGTATTGTCAGTTTTGTAGGGGAGGGAGTCCATCAATGAAAGGCATGTGATAGTATTTGTAGAAAAAATGATTATTGATTTCCACAATATGCCACTAACCAAACTTTAGTTGAATTCCATCCTTTGATAAAGAATCCACTTCAATGTTCTGCTCCCGATATATATGCTTTACCGAGAGGGATTCAAATGAGTTTAAATATATAAATATTTCATCAAGAAGTGGCTGCAATAATATATTTTGACACCTATGTTCCTTTCTGACCCATTTCACAAAATTCATGGGATCCCCAAAAAGATGTATAGACTTGATCCCTTTTTCTCCAACAAATAGAAGGAGAAGTTTTAAGGACATAAATTTAGTGAGATTGTTTGATCCTCATCCCAAACCCATTTGTATCTTGAAAATATGACGATCAAAGAGATAGAGTACCATGCCTCCACCACAATGAAATTTTTGTGAAGCCCCATGATCCAGATTATTTTTGGCACGAAATGAGAGCGGAGATATAATAAAGAAATGCACAGAGATATCGCAGATATTCGATAATCTAACAGAAATGCATAAGAGATGCAACCATAAACACAGATATATAGTAATACACGATTTCTCTTAATAAAAGAAATGTATAGAGACTGTAAAAATACAAAGTGAAAGACTCACTAGAATGGTGGCAGCTTATCTCTGAGAAGAGATGTGACAGCTATTCGCATTCGCAAGAAGATGATTACAATGAGGCTCTAAAGGACTTTTTACAATAAACAGGAATTCCAAAAGTCTTAGACATCCAAAAACCTAACCCTAGGAGATGAAGCTTCAAAAGTCATGTGGGCCTCTTTTGGGTAAGTTAGTGCATCAACTTCCTGGGGTCGTAACTTTTGCATACGATCTTCGTTTTAGGCGCGTGATACCCTGTTAGAAAGGTATCATTGAGGAGATTCATTTTGGGGCCTCAATCATGTCATAAGCCATCATTGAGAATCTCGATCCCAAAAAATATTCATTTAGGCCCTCAAAATGGCCCCAGAAGTTAAAACCTGCTAAAAATAGTAAATTGACAAAATTGCCAAAAAACTGTTTTGATCCAGTTGGAAAAGGTTAGTGGTCACTAATATCCATCTGGATCAATCCTCCCTCCTTAGGAAGCAATGGTATCCATTACGTTGAGTTCCCCAGGGAGAAGCAAAAGCATTTGTTGAATCTGTATCTTGGTGAGTTGCTTGGCTTGTTGGAGACATCGCGCTCCTCAGTTTGTGGAAGTCTGTCACGAACCTGTTGAGGTTGAGTCTGTTCAACAAGTCGAGATTCATGAGAGGATGGTGTGCATAAGGAATCTTTGTGTTTTGTTGCAGCCTTGTCGACCTTCTTCTGTGGGATAGAAGGTATTTGGGGCGAGGTTGTAGTGGTTGCAGTGTCCTTCTGTTCTCCTTTTGAACAGATTGTGAAGAAGCTAAATTTTGCAGTATGAGATACTACTTTGTGGCACATTTTAGGTGGAACAGTAGTGGGAACTACCTTTGGTATTTTGTAGAGATGACCCCCCAAAGTGACAATGACACTACAAGGTCGAGACTCATAAATAACATGGCGCTTCCACATATATGGCTGGCACAAGAGAAAATCACAGACATCCATTGGGGCAACATCAAATAATACCTCATCCTTGAAGTGTTGGATGTCGTATGACAATCGACATTGCTAGCTGACACGAAGATCTCGTCCTTGGCAAAGCCACCCGATGTTGTTTAGTTGCGAGTGTGGTGTTGTCGACAATCCCAACTGTTTGAAAACCTATGTTGAGATGAGTTTCTTCTGGCTTCCGCTATCAAAAAGAAAATACAGCGAGGTCCCCTTCACCCACATTTGTGAATGAAACAGGCGCTCCCCCTCTTCAGGATTTGTTGGTTCTTCTGGCTGAATTGCTGCAGTCGCGACAATAGCAGTGGGGTCTGCGTCAATGATTTGTCCTTTACCAGCATTTTCAGAATTAGATTCTGAATCAGGGTTCGGCTACTTGTCTTTGATCTCGGCCACCAATGACTATTTTGAGCGATATTCATCGGTGTTGTGCCAGGGGATTTTGTGGAAATCACACCATTTTCTGGTGCCCTTCTTTGTCTTCCCATGACCCTTCTTTTCCTATGTCTTGGACTGGTTTTCGGGAGACTGTTTGTTAGGGTTGTCTTTGTCATACTTTGGTTGTTGTGGATTTGTAGACCCAAACTCCCGTTTGTTATGTTGCTTAAATTTCTGCTCGATTTTAACAGCATATCGATAGGTAGCACCGAGTGATGAGATGTCCAGAAAATCCATTTTAGTTTGGATGTATTTGTGTAGAGCCCCATGGTATTTCAGAACCAAATGTCGTTCGGAGTCTTTGATACCCAGCTCGGTGCACAAGGTATGGAAGTTATTGGTGAACTTCGGAACTGCTTGGCCCCTCTCTTGCTGCAGTTTGGTCCATCTCATGTACAGGTCCTCATAGTTTCCAACAGGGTAATATTGTTCCTTTACTGCATCCACAAAAAAATCCCAAGTGGGATCGGTCCCATATATTTCAGACTCCTGTGTGGAAATATTCTCCCAATAAGTTTCCCACCAATGTTTGTCATGGGGGAGAGTTTTAAGGAGTGCGAAGGTGATCTTTTCTTTGTCGAAAAAATTGTGAACAGAGAAATAACCTTCTAGCAGATTTAACCATTTGTCTAGGGCTTCTGCATCTATCTGTCCTTCAAATAAAGGAATATCAAAATTAACTTGTACCTTGAAAGGCGAGGTGCCTCCAAAGTGGTCACTTGATGAAGATGCGCCTGTTGCTATCGGTAGGTGTTAAATGATGTGAAAAAAATTCTCCATCATTTCGTCCCTCTGTCGCGTGAGAGCTTGCTCAAGCAACAAACTGACAGGATCGTCTGCTCCGTCCTTTTTCATTTCTTTCCCCAATGAGGGTTTCTTGGGTGTACGAGAGAAATTGTCTTCAAGAGAGATAAGCTCGAGACCCAACTTTCTATACTCGAACCTCGTTGGGGACATGCACTGAAAAACAATCAAGAGCAGCCTGCTTTGATACCACTGATCTAGATTATTTTCAGCATGAAATGAGAGCAGAGATATAATAAAGAAATGCACAAAGATATCATAGATATTCGATAATATAACAGAAATGTATCAGATATGCAACCATAAACACAGATCTATAGTAATACACAATTTATATTAATAAAAGAAATGTACAGAGACCGTAAAAATACAGAGTGAAAGACTCACTAGAATGGTGGCAGCTTATCTCTGAGAAGAGATGTGATGGCTACTCACATTCGCAAGAATATGATTACAATGAGGATCTAGAGGCCTTTTTACAATAAATAGGAATTCCAAAAGTCCTAGACATCCAAAAACCTAACCCTAGGATATAAAGCGTCAAAAGTCATGTGGGTCCCGTTTGGGTAAGTTAGTGCATCAACTTCTGAGGTCGTAACTTTTGCATACAATATTTGTTTTAGGTGCATGATAGCCCATTGGAAAGGTATCATCGAGGAGATTCTTTCTAGGGCCTCAATCATGCCATAGGCTATCATTAAGAATCTCGATCCCAAAAAACCTTCATTTAGGCCCTCAAAATGGCCCCGGAAGTTAAAACCTGCTAAAAATAGTAAATTGTCAAAATTGGAAGAAAATTGTTTTGAGCCAGTTAGAAAATTGTGGACCTGCTTATGTGGGATAGAAGGTGTTTGGGGCGAGGCTGTAGTGGTTGTAGTTTCCTTATGTTCTCCTTTTGAATAGATTGTGAAGAAGGTAAATTTTGCAGTATGAGATACTACTTTGGGGCACTTATTAGGTGGAAAAGTAGTGGGAACTACCTCTAGTATTCTATAGAGATGATCCCCCAAAGTGACAATGACACTACGAGGTCAAAGTGATAAATAGCATGGTGCTTCCACATATATGGTTGGCCCAAGAGAAAATCACAAACATCTAGTGGGTAAACTTCACATAATACCTCGTCCTTGAAGGGTTGGATGTCGTATGACAATTGAAATTGTTGGCTGACACAGAGATCTCATCCTTGGCGAAGCCACCCAATGTTGAATGGTTGCAGGTGTGGTGTTGTTGACAATCCCAACTGTTTGAAAACCTCTGCTGAGATAAGGTTCTTCTGGCTTCCGCTATCAACAATAAAATGCAGTGGGGTCCCCTTCACCCACATCTGTGAATGAAACAGGTGCTCCCCCTCTTCAGGATCTATTGGTTCTTCTAGTTGAATTTTTGCAATCGCGACAATAGCAGTGGGGTCTGCGTCAATGATCTTTCCTTTACCATCATTTTCAGAATTAGATTCTGAATCTGGGTTCGGCTCCTTCTCTTTGATCTCGGCCAAAAATGACTGTTTTGAGCAACATTCATTGGTGTTGTTCCAGGGGCTTTTGTGGAAATCGCACCATTATCCGGTGTCCTTCTTTGTCTTCCCGTGACCCTTCTTTTCCTGTGTCTTGGACTCGTTTTCGGGAGACTGTTTGTTAGCGATGTCTTTGTCATACTTTAGTTATTCCAGATTTGTAGATCCGAACTCTTGTTTGTTCTGGTGCTTAAATTTTTGCTCGATTTTAACAACATATCGATAGGCAACACCGAGTGATGAGATGTCCAGAAAATCCATTTCAGTTTGGATGTATCTACGTAGAGCCCCACGGTATTTCAAAACCAAATGTCGTTCGGAGTCTTTGATACCCAGCTTGGTGCGCAAGGTATGGAAGGTATTGGTGAACTCCGGAACTTCTTGGCCCCTCTCTTACCACAGTGTGGGCCATCTCATGCACTGGTCCTCATAGTTGCCAAAAGGGTAATATTGTTCCTTTACAACATCCACAAAAAAATACCAAGTGGGATCGGTCCCATATATTTCAGACTCCTCTGTGGAACTCTACTCCCAATAAGTTTCCCACCAATGTTTGACATGGGGGAGAGATTTAAGGAGTGCGAAGGTGATCTTTTCTCTGTTGAAAAAATTGTGAACAAAGAAATAACCTTCTAGCAAATTTAACCATTTGTTTAGGGCTTCTGCATCTATATGTCCTTCAAATACAGGAATATCAAAATTAACTTGTACCTTGAAAGGTGAGGTGCCTCCAAAGTGGCCACTTGATGAAGATGCACCTGTTGCTATCGAAAAGTGTTGAAGGATGTGAGAAAAATTATCCATCATTTCGTCCCTCTGTCGTGTGAGAGCTTTCTCAAGCAACAGACTAATAGGATCGTCTGCTCCGTCTTTTTTCTTTTCTTCTGCCATTGAGGGTTTCTTGGGTGTGCGAGAGCAATTGTCTTCAAGAGAGACAATTTCAAGACCCAACTTGCTATACTTGTACCTCGTTGGGGACATGCACTGAAAAATGATGAAGAGCAGCCTTCTCTAATACCACTGATCTGGATTATTTTCGGCACAAAATGACAGCGAAGATATAATAAAGAAATACACAGAGATATCACAGATATTTGATAATATAATAGAAATGTATCAGAGATGAAACCATAAACACCGATATATAGTAATACATGATTTCTATTAATAAAATAAATGTACATAGACTGTAAAAATACAAAGTGAAAGACTCGCTACAATGGTGGCAGCTTATCTCTGAGAAGAGATGTGACTACTACTCGCATTCGCAAGAAGATGATTACAATGAGGCTCTGAAGGCATTTTTACAATAAACAGGAATGCCAAAATTCATAGACATCCAAAAACCTAACCCTAGGAGATGAAGCGTCAAAAGTCATGTGGGCCCCATTTTGGTAAGTTAGTGCATCAACTTCTTGAGGCTGTAACTTTTGCATACGATCTCTGTTTTAGGCACGTGATAGCCCGTTGGAAAGGTATCGTCGAGGAGATTCATTTTGGGGCCTCAATCATGCCATAGGGTATATTTGAGAATATCGATCCCAAAAAATCTTCATTTAGGCCCTCAAAATGGCCCCGAAAACTTAAACCTACTAAAAATAGTAAATTGCCAAAATTGTCAAAAAACTGTTTTGAGCCAGTTGGAAAAGGTGGGTGGTCACCGATATTCATCTGGATCAATCCTCCCTCCTTAGGAAGAAATTTTCTCCATTGTGTTGAGCTCCCAGGGGGGAGGGAAAAGAGTTTACTGAATCTGCATCTTGGTGAGTTGCTTGCCTTGCTGGAGATGTCGCGCTGCTCAGTTTGTGGAAGTCTGTCACGAACCTGTTGAGGTTGAGGCTATTCAAAAAGTTGAGATTCATGAGAGGACGATGTGCGAAAGGAATCTTTGCATTTTGCTGCAGCCTTTTCGACCTGCTTCTATGGGATAGAAGGTGTTTGGGGTGAGGTTGTAGTGGTTGCAGTGTCCTTCTGTTCTCCTTTTGAACAAATTGTGAAGAAGCTAAATTTTGTAGTACGAGATACTACTTTGCGACACTTTTTAGGTGGAACAGTAATGGTAACTACCTTTGGTATTCTGTAGATATGACCCCCCAAAGTGACAATGACACTACGAGGTCGAGACTCATAAATAGCATGGCGCTTCCACATATATGGCTGGCCCAAGAGAACATCACAGAAATCCAGTGGGGAAACATCACATAATACCTTGTCCTTTTAGGGTTGGATGTCGTATGACAATCGACACTACTAGTTGACACAAAGATATCATCCTTGGCAAAGCCACCTGATGTTGTACGGTTGCGGGTGTGGTGTTGTCGAAAATCCCAACTGTTTGACAACCTTTGCTGAGATGAGGTTCTTCTAGCTTCCGCTATCAACAATAAAATGAAGTGGGGTCCCCTTCACCCACATATGTGAATGAAACAGGCGCTCCCCCTCTTCAGGATCTATTGGTTCTTCTGGTTGAATTTTTGCGGTCATGACAATAAAAGTGGGGTCTGCGTCAATGATCTCTCCTTTACCAACATTTTCAAAATCAGATTCTGAATCAGTGTTCAGCTCCTTGTCTTTGATCTCGGCCACCAATGACTGTTTTTAGCGACATTCATCCATGTTGTACCAGGGGATTTTGTGGAAATCACACCATTTTCTGGTGTCCTTCTTTGTCTTCCCGTGACCCTTCTTTTCCTGTGTCTTGGACTTGTTTTCGGGAGATTGTTTGTTAGGGTTGTCTTTGTCATACTTTGGTTGTTGCGGATTTGCAGACCCGAACTCCCATTTGTTCTGGTGCTTAAATTTCTGATTGATTTTAATAGCATATCGATAGGCAACACCGAGTGATGATATGTCCAGAAAATCCCTTTCAGTTTGGATGTATCTATGTAGAGCCCCACAATATTTCAGAACCAAATTTTGTTCGGAGTCTTTGATACCCAGCTTGGTGCGCAAGGTATGGAAGGTATTGGTGAACTCCGGAACTTCTTGGTCCCTCTCTTTTTGCAGTGTGGTCCATCTCATGTACTGGTCCTCATAGTTGCCAATAAGGTAATATTGTTCCTTTACCGCATCCACAAAAAAATCCCAAGTGGGATCGGTCCCATATATTTCAAAATCCTCTGTGGAACTTGTTAGCGATATTTCTTGTAAAGGGGTTAGAATGCAAAGGAATGGGTTAAAACCCACTTGTCCTAGGTTTGGAATGCTTACGCGCCTGCGTTAAGCTACAAGCAAGTTTGGGCGGCAGAAATTCGCGTGCCCAGATCAACAGTGCATATTAGATTCCGCCCCCCCCCCTCGCCTTTCTACCTTTAAGCGGAGGGGGGGGGGTTCGGAATCGAAGGCGCATCTCNGGGGGGGGGGGGTCCGGAATCGGACGTGCAACTTCCCAACGACCGAGATCCAAGCGCCCGAATCAACAGCGCTCACGTGATCCCATCCTCCTCAGCTGCTCTATGTTTAACCAACGTGGGCCCTTCCCCCATTATGTCATCTTCCGGAGCCACCTTTCCCCTGCTGCCGTGTGTCATCTGTCCTTCTCCACTCTTTAGTTCAGGTGGTCCTTTCCACATCTCATCATCCACTCACCACCTTCCATGTGTCCTACTCCCCTCCACGTCAGCCTCCCACTAAAATGTGCCCATCACGTCTCCTCTCCTGCCTCCTCCGCTCATCTCCTTTTGCCATGTGTCTCCCCTATAACCTCTCTCTCCCCCTCATCTCTTCATGCCTCGCCCTCATAGCTTTGTCGCCACTATTCCCGCTATGCAACCCATTCTTCGCGCTGGCCTCCACGTCTATTCATCAAACCGTTCAGCTAATCCAGGTGGCAGCACGAAGGGCCGTCCACGTCCCCGAGGTACCGAGTTGGCTGGACCATCCTCAATCCCAAGGAAGAAGTTATTGAAGCAGTTGGTGGTAGTTAGACATCATCTCTGCCATAATTGGAAAGTTCAGCGATGAATTAAAGGCACATCGATTCGCCCACGGAGCTGTTAGAAGTCTGATTGCGTCCGCTGTTGGTGCACGATTATTGAAAGATTGTAGGAGCATATTGTCAGAAGCCATGCAAACGCAATGTGTTTAATGTGACGTCTCAGTTTTGTTGTTGTTGTTGTTTTGAGTATATGTAGGCGTTTTCGCCATTTTTGTATCTATCGATGGTAGAGCGAAGCTCCCGATTATAAATTTTCAATAACCATTCTGGTTTCCTGGTTATGCATCTTTGTTTGAGATTTCTTGTTTTATGACAAACAGTTTTCCTTTTCCATCTATGTTTCGTCTCATGCCAGAGAGTTCATGATCGAATGCTTCGTATGAATTAGCACAGTTATGTTATGATAAATGATTTGTTGTTGCATTACTGTTTTCTCTGGTTTCCTGCGTTTGGGTGTAAGAAGATCTTGCCTTCAGATGCCTTCTCTCACAGTCTGTTAGAAACCTGAGGCTTATAACAGACTCTTGCACTTTTCTTATACAAGTCTTCCAACTGCTCACCCTTATTACAACTCACTGTTTGAAGTTTATCTAAGACCTCACTTGCCCATGCATGCCTGGCCTAGTTTCAGAGTTGAGATGATATTGTTCTGAGTTTTCTTCCATTTGATCCTCTTTTTATAAACAAATCGTGACATTAAACTGATGGGTATCAGGCTCTGCTCCTGCAAGAAATCTAGGAGTGACTTCTGACGCTAACATTTATGGCGCCGTTGCCGGGGACGAAATTGAATATTTTCCCTGGGATTGAACGACAACGATCAACTGATTCTGAAGGTGCATCAGATATCAGAACTTGAAGATTGCTACTGTGCACCTGGCGACTCCATTGTGACGACTCCATTGGATCGAGCCCACTGTTAATTGTGGCTTTCAGAGGCAGACACGTGTGGTCTCATCCACACTTGCCTTTAGCTACACCGAAAGATGACCCCGAGGTGATTCGAAGAAGAGGAAAGAGCTTTGCAAAAGAAGTTTCCATTGCTGAAATAGGTAATACGCCATCCCCTTCTGTGAGAACTCCTTTTTCTCCTCCTCAGTTTTTTAATAGACCTCCTTCAGAGGTTTCTCGTTTCTTGAATTTTGGGAGTGTTCCTGCTGAGTTTTCCCCTCCTGGTCTGGGATTGTAGGGAGAAAGTCTTGTCACTCCCCTCTCCTTTGAAGTTGTTCCTTGGCATAGACCTGGAACTACAAAAGATTTCCTCACTCCTGCACAAAGAAAAGCACCTGCTGACTTGATCTCGTTAGCCTTCTCCCTGAATCCTCTCTTGTTTCCCACTCCACTTCGAGACTCATTCCCAGTAGCCCCTTCACGAACTCCTTCTCCTCCAAGTTCTCCTCCACCTAATATCCCTATGGCTAGTGCTAATCCCCCTCCGAATAGAATGGATTCCATAGTCGCTGCTAGATATGCTCCTTTAATCCTACCCCATCCTATGAATCCTCTCCCTACTGGAGACTATTTGAAATACATGCCCAAGTTCGCAGGAGAGGGAGACATAACTGAAGAAGAGCACTTGGCTTCTTTCTATAGTTATGCAGACAACCTAAACATTGAAAATGAAGATGTCTAGATGAGAGTCTTCGTCCAGAGCCTGGATGGAGAGGTTAGGAAATGGTTTAGAGGATTGGCCCCTGAATCTATTGCTGGAATTGAAGCCCTGGATAGTGTTTTCCTGAGGTAGAGGGGAGACAGGAAGGATTATATGTATTACATGACAGAGTTTGGGGCTCTGAAGAAAATGGAAGGAGAGTCTGTCTCTGACTTCTCCAAAAGGTTCAATAAGATGTATAATAAGATTCCTGCAGAGAT
>ML805063.1:3139-60349 GCA_009831015.1 Picea engelmannii | reverse complement strand
GGGGGGGGGGGGTCCAGAATCGGATGCGCAACTTCCCAACGGTCGAGATCCAAGCGCCCAAATCAACGGTGCTCGCGTGATCCCATCCTCCTCAGCTGCTCTATGTTTAACCAATGTGGGCCCTTCCCCCGTTATGTCATCTTCCAGAGCCACCTTTACCCTGTTGTTGTGTGTCATATGTCCTTCTCCACTCTTTAGTTTAGGTGGTCCTTTCCACATCTCATCATCCACTCACCACCTGCCATGCATCCCACTCCCCTCCACGTCAGCCTCCCACTAAAATGCGCCCATCACGTCTCCTCTCCTACCTCCTTTGCTTATCTCCTTTTTCCATGTGTCTCCCCTGTAACCTCTCTCGCCCCCTCATCTCTTCATGCCTCACCCTCATAGCTTTGGTGCCACTATTCCCGCTGTGCGCCCCATTCTTCGCACTGGCCTCCACGTCTATTCATCAGACCATTCAGCTAATCCAGGTGGTAGCATGAAGGGTCGTCCACGTCCCCGAGGTACCGAGTTGGCCGGACCATCCTCAATCCCAAGGAAGCAGTTATTGAAGCGATTGGTGGTGGTTAGACATCGTCTCCGCCATAATGGGAAAGTCCAGCGATGAATTAAAGGCACGTCGATTCGCCCACGGAGTTGTCAGAAGTCCGATTGCGTCCATCGTTGGTGCATGATTATTGAAAGATTGCAGGCGCAGATTGTCAGAAGCCATGCAGATGCAATGTGTTTAATGTGACGTCTCGGTTTTGTTTTTGTTGTTGTTTTGAGTATATGTAGGCGTTTTCGCCATTTTTGTATCTATCGATGGTAGAGCGAAGCTTCCGACTGTAAAGTTTCAATAACCATTCTGGTTTCCTGGTTATGCATCTGTGTTTGAGATTTCTTGTTTTATGACAAACAATTTTCCTTTTCCATCTATGTTTCGTCTCATGCCAGAGAGTTCATGATCGAATGCTTCGTATGAATTAGCATAGTTATGTTATGATAAATGATTTATTGTTGCATTACTGTTTTCTCTGGTTTCCTGCATTTGGGTGTAAGAAGATCTTGCCTTCAGATGCCTACTCTCACAGTCCGTTAGAAACCTGAGGCTTATAACAGACTCCTGCACTTTTCTTATACCAGTCTTCCAATTGTTCACCCTTATTACAACTCACTGTTTGAAGTTTATCTAAGACCTCACTTGCCCATGTATGCCTGGCCTAGTTTCGGAGTTGAGATGATATTGTTCTGAGTTTTCTTCCATTTGATCCTCTTTTTATAAACAAATCGTGACATTAAACTGATGGGTGTCAGGCTCTACTCCTGCAAGCAATCCAGGAGTGAATTCTGATGCTAACAGAACTCTGCTCCCAATAAGTTTCCCACTAATGTTTGACATGGGGGAGAGCTTTATGAAGTGCGAAGGTGATCTTTTCTTTGTCGAAAAAATTGTGAACAGAGAAATATCCTTCTAGCAGATTTAACCATTTGTCTAGGGCTTCTCCATCTATCTGTCCTTCAAATACAAGAATATCAAAATTAACTTGTACCTTGAAAGGAGAGGTGCCTCCAAAGCGGCCACTTGATGAATATGTGCCTATTGCTATCGGTAGGCGTTGAAGGATGTGAGAAAAATTCTCGATCATTTCGTCCCTCTGTCGCGTGAGAGCTTGCTCAAGCAACAGACTGATAGGATCGTCTGCTCCGTCCTTTTTCTTTTCTTTCGCCATTGAGGGTTTCTTGGGTGTGCGAGAGCGATTTTCTTCAAGAGATACAAGCTCTAGAGCCAAATTTCTATACTCGAACCTCGTTGGGGACATGCACTAAAAAACGATCAAGAGCAGCCTGCTCTGATACCACTGATCCAGATTATTTTTGGCACGAAATGAGAGCGGAGATATAATAAAGAAATGCACAGAGATATCACAAATATTCGATAATATAACAGAAATGTATCAGATATGAAACCATAAACACAGATATATATTAATACATGATTTCTATTAATAAAAGAAATGTACAAAGACTGTAAAAATACAGAGTGAAAGACTCGCTAGAATGGTGGCAGCTTATCTCTGAGAAGAGATGTGATGACTACTCACATTCAAAAGAAGATGATTACAATGAGGCTTTGAAGGCCTTTTTAGAATAAACAGGAATGCCAAAAGTCCTAGACATCCAAAAACCTAACCCTAGGAGATGAAGCGTCAAAAGTCATGTGGGCCCCGTTTGGGTAAGTTAGTGCATCAACTTCTCGGGGTCGTAACTTTTGCATACGATCTTCGTTTTAGGCGCATGATATCCCGTTGGAAAGGTATCATCGAGGAGATTCATTTTGGGGCCTCAATCATGTCATAAGCCATCATTGAGAATTTCAATCCCGAAAAACCTTCATTTAGGCCCTCAAAATGGCCCCGAAAGTTAAAACCTGCTAAAAACAATAAATTGCCAAAATTGCCAAAATTGCTAGAAAACTATTTTGAGCTAGTTGGAAAAGGTGGGTGGTCACTGATATCCATCTGGATCAATCCTCCCTCCTTAGGAAGCAATGGTCTCCATTGTGTTGAGTTCCCAGGGGAGAGGGAAAAGTGTTTGTTGAAACCGCATCTTGGTGAGCTGCTTGCCTTGCCGGAGATGTCGCGTTGCTCAGTTTGTGGAAGTCTGTCACGAACCTGTTGAGGTTGAGGCTGTTCAAAAATTTGAGATTCATGAGAGCACGATGTGCAAAAGGAATATTTGTATTTTGTTGTAGCCTTGTTGACCTGCTTTTGTGGGATAGAAGGTGTTTGGGGCGAGGTTGTAGTGGTTGCAATGTCCTTCTGTTCTCCTTTTGAACAGATTGTGAAGAAGCTAAATTTTGCAGTATGAGATACTACTTTGTGGCACTTTTTAGGTGGAACGGTAGTGGGAACTACTTCAGGTATTCTGTAGAGATGACACCCCAAAGTGAAAATGACACTACGAGGTCGAGACTCATAAATAACATGGCACTTCCACATATATGGCTGACCCAAGAGAACATCACAGACATCCAATGGGGAAACATCACATAATACCTCGTCCTTGAAGGGTTGGATGCCATATGACAATTGACTCTGCTAGTTGACATGAAGATCTTGTCCTTGGCGAAGCCACCTGATGTTGAATGGTTGCGGGTGTGGTGTTGTCGACAATCCCAACTGTTTGACAACCTCTACTGAGATGAGGTTCTTCTGGCTTCTGCTATCAACAATAAAATGCAGCGGGGTCCCCTTCACCCACATCTGTGAATGAAATAGACACTCCCCCTCTTCAGGATCTATTGGTTCTTCTGGTTGAATTGTTGTGGTCGCAACGATAGTAGTGGGGTCTGTGTCAATGATCTGTCATTTACCAGCATTTTCATAATCATATTCTGAATCAAGGTTCGGCTCCTTATATTTGATCTCGGCCACCAATGACTATTTTGAGCAACATTCATCGGTGTTGTGACAGAGGCTTTTGTGGAAATCGCATCATTTTTCGGTGTCCTTCTTTGTCTTCTCGTGACCCTTCTTTTCCTGTGTCTTGGACTGGTTTTCGGGAGACTGTTTGTTAGGGTTGTCTTTGTCATACTTTGGTTGTTGCGGATTTGCAGACCCAAACTCCCGTTTATTATGGTGCTTAAATTTCTGCTCGATTTTAACAACATATTGATAGGCAGCACCGAGTGATGAGATGTCCAGAAAATCCATTTCAATTTGGATGTATCTGTGTAGAGCCCCACGGTATTTCAGAACCAAATGTCGTTCAGAGTCTTTGATACCCAGCTTGGTCTGTAAGGTATGGAGGGTATTGGTGAACTCCAGAACTACTTGGCCCGTCTCTTTCCGCAGTGTGGACCATCTCATGTACTGGTCCTCATAGTTTCCAATAGGGTAATATTGTTCCTTTACTGCATCCACAAAAAAATCCCAAGTGGGATCGGTCCCATATATTTTAGACTCCTCTGTGGAACTCTGCTCCCAATAAGTTTCCCACCAATGTTTGACTTAGGGGAGAGATTTAAGGAGTGTGAAGGTGATCTTTTCTTTGTCGAAAAAATTGTGAACAGAGAAATAACCTTCTAGCAGATTTAACCATTTGTCTAGGGCTTCTGCATCTATCTGTCCTTCAAATACAGAAATATCAAAATTGACTTGTACCTTGAAAGGCGAGGTGCCTCCAAAGTGGTCACTTGATGAAGATGCGTCTATTGCTATCGGCAGGCATTGAAGGATGTGAGAAAACTTCTCCATCACTTCGTCCCTCTGTCGTGTGAGAGCTTGCTCAAGCAACAGACTGATAGGATCGTCTACTCCGTCCTTTTTATTTTCTTCCACCATTAAGGGTTTCTTGGGTGTGAGAGCGATTGTCTTCAAGAGAGACAAGCTTGAGACCCAACTTGCTATACTCAGACCTTGTTGGGGACATGCACTGAAAAACGATCAAGAGCAGCCTGCTCTGATACCACTGATCCGGATTATTTTCGGCATGAAATTAGAGCGGAGATATAATAAAGAAATGCATAGAGATATCGTATATATTCGACAATATAACATAAATGTATCAGAGATGAAACCATAAACACAGATATAGAGTAATACATGATTTCTATTAATAAAAGAAATGTACAGAGACTGCAAAAATACAGAGTGAAAGACTCACTAGAATGGTGGCAGCTTATCTCTGAGAAGAGATGTGACGGTTACTTGCATTCGCAAGAAGATGATTACAATGAGGCTCTGAAGGCACTTTTACAATAAACAGGAATGCCAAAATTCCTAGACATCCAGAAACTTAACCCTAGGAGATGAAGCGTTAAAATTCATGTGGGCCCCGTTTGGGTAAGTTAGTGCATCAACTTCCCAGGGTCATAACTTTTGCATACGATCTTCGTTTTAGGCGCATGATAGCCCATTGGAAAGGTATCTTCGAGGAGATTCATTTTGGGGCCTCAATCATCTCGTAGGATATCATTGAGAATCTCGATCCCAAAAAACCTTCATTTAGGCCCTCAAAATGGCCCCAGAAGTTAAAACCTGCTAAAAATAGTAAATTGCCAAAATTGCCCGAAAATTGTTTTGAGCCAGTTGGAAAAGGTGGGTGGTCATCGATATCCATATGGATCACCCCATCAAAAAAATACCAAGGCCTTGAAAATTCAATGCTTTCTACTTGGACAATGTAGACATCCGGGGTGTCTTTTTCCTGCGGGAAATGGGACAATATCCCAAGACCCTGACTGGATAAGATTTTAGGCATGCTTGATTTTTCCTAGAAAATGACTGCATTCTAGGCGAGCGAGACCCCCCAACAGATGATGAGAGGTAAGGATTTGATGCTTTATTTGTAGAAGCTTGAACCCAGTTTTTCCAAGCCTCCTCTACAGTTTGTCCCGACCATATACAATTCATATGCAAGGATGATGAGACTCCTCTCCACATCTGAATGATAAATGGGTAGGAAATAAGAATATGTGACACTGATTCTTCCTGAGATTTGCAAAGGGTGCACCATACAGAACCAGATAGTTGTTTCTTTCTTAAGATATCCCAGGTAGGAAATTTATTTTTTAATGCACACCACATAAAAATACACGACTTCATAGGACGATGTATATTCTAGAGACCCTTCCACCACCATGAAGGTTCTTGTTGGTGTAGATCTAGACTAAGTTGTTTGTATCCCAACTTTTGGGTGTAGGAGCCATGCAGAGCATGTTGCCAAATTAATTCATCATCTCTATCCAGAATCCAAAATTGCCAGAAAACTGTTTTGAGCCAGTTGGAAAAGGTGGGTGGTCACCGATATCCATCTGGATCACCCCATCAAAAAAATACCAAGGCCTTGAAAATTCAATGCTTTCTACTAGGACAATGTAGACATCCAGGGTGTTTTTTTCCTGTGGGAAATGGGACGATATCCCAAGACCCTGGCTGGATAAGATTTTAGGCACGCTTTATTTTTCCTAGAAAATGGCTGCATTCTAGGCAAGCGAGACCCCCCAACAGATGATGAGAGGCAAGGATTTGATGCTTTATTTGTAGAAGCTTGAACCCAGTTTTTCCAAGCCTCCTCTACAGTTTGTCCCGACCAGATACAATTCATATGCAAGGATGATGAGACTCCTCTCCACATATGAATGATAAATGGGTAGGAAATAAGAATATGTAACACTGATTCTTCCTGAGATTTGCAAAGGGCGCACCATACAAAACCAGATAGTTGTTTCTTTCTTAAGATATCCCGGGTAGGAAATTTATTTTTTAATGCACACCACATAAAAATACGTGACTTCATAGGACGACATAGATTCTAGAGACCCTTCCACCACCATGAAGGTTCTTGTTGGTGTAGGTCTAGACTAAGTTGTTTGTAGCCCATCTTTGGGGTGTAGGAGCCATGCAGAGCATGTTGCAAAATTAATTAATCATCTCTATCCAGAATCCAGATGTGTGATGTGTGATGTTTGGAGTGAGATGAGGTATTGGCCCCAGATTTGAGTGTATTGATGATCTAATCCAATATTTCAAACTTTTCTCCACGCATGTTGCCAAATAGTAGTATGATGCAAATTAGATATTTGGTTTAGGTAGAAAATTCCAAGATGATGTAACTGGGAAATCAAATCATTTGGAAGGATGTGGGAGTTTATGCTACCAGGCCAAGAATCTGAGCCAATTTGAACCTGTGAACCACGACCCACCTACCAGGTCAATCCTTCAGCTATAAGGGGAAAATATTTTACCACAACTTTCCAAATAATAGAATAGTTTGAGCTTTGTTTTTGAGGATTTCGAATCCAGTTTTCGAGGGTCTTAGGTTGTATGTACTTATGGGATACAACCATTTTCCATAAGTTGGGGACAGAAAAAAGTCTCCACCTAGATTTCGCAGATAGAGATTTTGGAAACAAAAAAATATTCTTGAGCCCCCAACCACCAAGGGATTTTGGTCTTGCCAAGTTCTCCCAACGGGCCCAAGGGGAAGTGTGTTTGTCATGAGAACCTAACTAGATAAATTTGAAACAAATCCCTCTCAATTTTTCAAGAATTCCCTTCAGGATCCATGCTAAGGACATCCAATAAACAGGGATGGCCTCTAGGAAATATTTATCCATTTTCATACTACCAACCTGCAACAACCAATGGAAGCTCCAACATTTCAAGTGTTTTTCCAACTTTTCAATCAATCAATGCCAATCATATTTTTTATAACAATTTGGTTTGAGATAAAAGAACAAATATTTTATACCATCATCAAAATATTGGACTTCAAAAGAAAAAAGGGACTTATAAAAATATGTATCTTCATTCCTCATACCAAACACAGAAATGGTGGATTTCCTCTGATTGATTTGCATACTCGTAGCCTTCCGGAATAGGTCTAGGATCTCCTTTAGTTTGTCTGCATCTATAAGGGAACTATTGTAGAAGATGAAAATATCATCCATAAAGAGTAAATGTGTGAGTCTTAGATTATGAGATATGAGGATACCACTAAAATCCCCACTATGTACAGTCTGCACAATGGACCTACTGAGGCCTTCAACCACCAAAAGGAAAAGTAGGGGGATAAAGGGCATCCTTAACGAAGGCCCCTCTTGGAATGGAAAAAGGATACGTGACATTGTTAATAAGCACAACAAAAGATATTGTTGAGATACAATCCATTACCCATCTGATGAATGGGAGTTCAAAACCAAGATAGTTGAGAAGAAGGCGGATATAGGACCAGTCCACACGGTCATAGGCCTTAGATAAATAAATATTAAGTATAACACCTTTGAATTTCCTAGATTTGATGAAGTGAAGGCCCTCTTATGCAACACCTATGGCCTCATGAATCTGTCTGCCATCCAGAAAACAAAATTACTCTTGAGAAATTGTCTCGGATAATACCGATTTAAGCCTTCTGGATATAATCTTAGCCACCACCTTGTATATGAAATTTCATAATGAGATAGACCTAAAGTCATTAAAAGAGAGGGGAATGTCCGATTTCATAATCAGAGAAATAAAATTTGAATTAAAGGGAGCATGCTTGTGTCTCGTCGAACAAGATTATTCAACAAAAAATAGTATGTCCTTACCCAGAAGATCATAAAAACCTAGGTAAAATTCAACAGGCCAACCATCCGGGCTTGAGATTTTATCATGATTAAAACTGTGAAGGGATTATTTTAATTCATTCTCAGTAACTTCAACACATGTATCCTTTTTTACATCCTCATCCACAAATATAGGGAAGTACAGGGCACTTCTAATGATATCAGCAATATTGACAGCAGGCTCGGCTTTAAAAAGGTTCCTGAATTGATATTTTCCCATTTGTGCTAGTCCTTCAAAAGATGACACCATGTTACCAGTTTGAGATTGGAGTTTCCATATGGTATTTGTACTTTTCCTGCCCTTTGCAAAGGCTTGGAAATTTTTTGTTTTTTCATCCCCCTTTTCCAACCATATCACCTTGCTCTTTTGTCTCCAGATAACCTCCTTCTCCTCTAATATATTCCTTCTATTAGCTTCCAAATATTTCAACTCTTCCTTGGCATCAACCGAAAGAAATCCTTCACCATCCACTTGGTAGATCTCTTCTATTTTCCACTCAACCTCTCAGAGGTCTTTCTCATCACTTGGTTTTTTGGAGTGAGCCCAGGGCACAACAACTTGTTTGAAATTTTTTAAATTAGTTGTGAATTGTACAAAAACTGGAGTACTCAAACCAGGATCATATGGATTCCATGTATTCTTGACCAGGTCTTGAAAACCACCATCCAGGTTCCATTCAAGGTTAAATTTAAAGGGGCTTGAAGGTTTTTTGGGACCACCATCCATTTCCAGGAATATAGGGGAGTGATCAGATTCCCCCCCAACCCCCACCCAATGCTGAAATTGTAATGGTTGGTCCAAAATCTTTTCCGAAATGAGGAACTTGTCAATTCGTTTTGCGACACAAGCATCAACCATCCTCTTGTTACACCATGTGGGGCATAGTTTAACAGGTTCAATGTCGATCAACTCCTGAGAAATAAGAATAAGGGAGAAAAAATGCAAGTGATCGTCCGGACGAGCATTTGGGCCCCAGACTTCTGCATTTCCAATTGAGAATTTTAGGTCCCCACCTATGATTAAGTGGTTTTCCTTGAGGAAATATTTTTTCATAAGGGATTCCAAAAAATTCCTGCACTTAGTATACGACACAGGGAGATGAAGAGAACGGAGCAGGGAGAGGACATAGAGCACTTTTTAGATGGGGAGGGGAAAATTGGGGGGAATCTATACAGCTTGTCGGGGAAACCATAATAGCCTGGGAATTATCCATATTCAAACCCAAAAAGGAAAAGGAATTGATGAGGAAATTTATAGAGGGAGGGAGAGAGTTTAGCATGCCCAGTGATATAAGAAACTCTAGGTGCACATGTGAATGCTCTTCTTGTAGAATACCTTCATGAAGAGTCGAGGAAAGAAATATCGGAGTGGAGGATTCAATATTGGACCCCAACGGAATAGGAACGATCTGATTCGAGGGAAGTAATGCAGTAGACGTGCCTAGATCCAGCTGGACATTGTTTGTGTTGCCAAAACCCTCAGATGAATTCTATCTTTTTCAATCGCCTGAGCTGGCCTTTTTCTGTGGGAAGATGAGGTCGAATTGCCAGCCTTGCCTTTGTGTAGAAAGGGGCATTCTCAAAAATTGTGTCTAACCTCGTGACACCAAAAACACCGAAAAAGGGTGCCCTCATAAACTAAGAGTTGAAGGTAAGTGTGACCACGATCAGTAAGTCAAAGATCCTTAGGCAATCCCTCACAAACATTAAGAAATACTAGCACCTGAGCCATAGACATCTCGCTAGAAGATTCAAAAGACCAATCAACATCAATGTGTGAACCTAGAGCATTACCAAAATCTTGGAAGAACCTTTGAGTCCAATATTCTGCAAGAAGTCCCAGGAGTCGCACCCATGTGGGGAAAGAGTCCTATCTTTATTTACGCGCATTGACCATAGGGGTCCAATGTTTAAAACAAATCGGGGTTGAGTCAATAACCCAATTACCTTTTATGGCCATGTCCACTTGCTCCTTTTCTTTGAAACGAATGAGAAACCAGCCACGAGACAAACAACGAATAGTAGGGAGAGGGGAGAAAATATCTTTCCATGAACCAGAAACCCATTCCGCAAGGTTTTATTGATGAATTGGCGATACCTAGTGCAACCAACCAGAGCAAATTTTTCCAAAGAGCTTACTTGATCCATCGAAACATCTGCTCCCAAAATTAGGTCAAGTGGATGTTTAGATGCCCCAACGCCTTTGTTTATCTTTCTGGTCAGGCTAGGACTTGTATGACCAAGAGGCTCTGACAGAGGTGGAGTGGGGATAGATGAAACCGAGAAAGGAAACCCGTATCAAAACCCCTATTAGTAGGCACATCCCCTCCAGATAGATTGCAGGGTTCTAATATGGATGCGATAAAACCCTCATGAGCTCTCAATAGGGTGGAAACAAGGGGGAGGAGATATATAAGGGTCAAAAGAAGGGGGAGGGAAACCCATACAAAGGGGAAAACCAACATCTTTAGATGAAGTCAGTGAAGGGAAAAAATAAATCCTAGCACCCGAACAAAAAACAATCGATGAGAGAGAGGTAGCAGGAAAAAAATTTGAAAAATCAACACAGGATGAAACCGCCTCAAAAACCAAATCAACAGGGAGGGAAAGGGAAAAGGTCAAATCTGATACCAAGGTGGATTACAGATCAGAAGGGGGACCAAAATATAGAGAGGGAGAAGATGAAAGAGATGACGATCTGGACAAGTAACTGAAAATAGGAGGGTCAATGGGAGAGAGAGGGATAGCCCCCAAGGTTTGTACTAGGACCGACGGAGCAGAGGAGAACCCATAATTGTAGTCATGAGGACTCCCAACTATTGATCCCTAGATCAACGCATCTTCAGCTGGATCCATAGAAAAATCCACCCCATCCTCATAAATAACAGAGTTGTTTACTATTTATCATATACAGTTGTTTGTTTAAAGTTTCTTACAAAAATTACATCATGCCTCTTAGGGATACAAAAATATATAGTTTCTTCAATGTAGGTTCCATTGTTACAGCAGTTCAAGAACTACCTCTGTTATGGTTCAAGAAATACCTATGTTGTACCAGTTGAAGAACTATTATCGTTGTCAGTTTTTCTTTGTTGTCACAATTCCAACAATCTTCACCTTGACAAAAAAATACCTGATGCCTTGCCCAAGCCCATTCATCACCTTTTTTGCAAACCAAGAGAAGCCAAACACCACTACAACTTCTCTAATAGTACTTGTTTCGTAAACATGTCTACACAATTTTCTTAAGTATGGACTTTCTCAAGAGCTACTCCACCTCCATTAATAACTTGTCTTACATAATGATATTTAACCACAATATGCTTAGTCTTACTGTGATAAGTTGGATTGTTAGCCAAATGAATATCACTTTCACTATCACAAAACACATTCACCTTATCCTGTACTTTTCTAAACTCACCCAATAGACCCTTTAACCAAATTGTCTCCTTGCGTGCATGTGATACAAGTATATATTCTCCCTCAGTAGTGGATATTCTGATTGGATATTTTGATTCAAATTTTGTTGGGGATACAGAAAATGGAGTGACAACTTCAAGCTATCCCATGAGTCTTGGATCAACAATTCTCTCTTGGAGATCATGCAAACAATCAATTCTAGGATATTCCACCACAAAGACATTGACAATATCTGCTAATATAGATAAATTCAAGTGATGCTATGAATCTATGTGGCTTATGACCCTTAGTAGTTAATTCACAATTTCCCTTAGATTTTTGCAAGGTATATGACAAATGAATTATCATCACTAATCATCTAGATTTCATAGTAAGAAATAAGTAGCATATGCAAAACAATATTAAAATGATGAATTATGATTTGCTAATATTTTATAATCAAATTAATTTAACTTTAATTAATTTACAATCAATAATTTTTTCTTTAAATTATCAATTATATATATATATATATATATATATATATATATAAAATTTAAAAATATTCTGAAATTTTTTAAAATTTAAATTTTTATTTTACCATTTGCTAATATTTATAAGTTACTAATTTTATGTGGTTTAAAATGGAATTGTGAAATACAAAAATGATTTTAAAAATTTTAAAATGAAAAAAAATCTAACGTTGCCTAGTGTCATGTGGCTCGATTGGCTCGATTACCACTTAACTTTTTGGGAAAAATTCGGTAAACCATCACAACTCCTCACACATTCACTTAATGAATACTATTAACCATTTGTAGTTAATGAATGCTCAGAAATAACAATTGGTTAATTAATTGTTAGTGGTTTTCAACATGTAGAATTGGGAAATCATAAATGCTCTATGGTGTTTAGTTATTAATTGTTTGGGTAAGAAGAATGTGAGTAAATGTTTTAACTCGTTTATTGTTACAATATTTAAATTTATCCAAAACTTTTATGTTATTGAATACTAGTTGAAAGCAAATGTATTGTAATCATATATTAGTTGTTGAATAATACATTAAGAGAGCACTGAAACCCGGATGTATTGGGTAGGAGGAATGTGAGTGAATGTTTTAACTTGTTTATTGTTACATTATTTAAATTTATCCAAAACCTTTATGTTATCGAATACTAGTTGAAAGCACTGATGAAACCGAATGTATTGTAATAATATATTAGTTGTTGAATAATACATTAAGAAAGCACTAAAACCGGGATGTATTGGGTAGGAGGAATGTGAGTGAATGTTTTAACTTGTTTATTTTTATATTATTTAAATCTATCCAAAACCTTTATGTTATTGAATACTAACTGAAAGCACTGATAAAACCAGATATATTGTAATCATATATTAATTGTTGAATAATACATTAAGAAAGCACTGAAACCTGGATGTATTGCAACCATATATTATTAGTTGTTAAATAATACATTAAGAATGTTTTGGAGTGAAGGGATTTTTTTTCAAAAAGGATTTTCCCATGAAAGTGTTCTGTAATGTAATTGTGTGCTATTTTTTTTTAAATTTGTTTACTATTTATCATATACAACTGTTTGTTTAAAGTTTCTTAAAAATTATTTTCTCAGTTAGTGTTAAAAAGCATAATCCACACCTCTATTTCCTTTTAGTAGTCAAAGATAGGCATTAATAAAACTTGCCCAACAGCGTATAGCCTTGCTGATTATGCCATCGCTTTCTGTCCAGGAGTTGCCAGTAATCAGATTAAAAAAAATTATTCCTGAGAAATTGTCTCAGATAGTACCGATTTAAGCCTTCTGGATATAATCTTAGCCACCACCTTGTATATGAAATTTCATAATAAGATAGACCTAAATTCATTAAAAGAGAGGGGAATGTCTGATTTCATAATCAGAGAAATAAAATTTGAATTAAAGGGAGCATGCTTGTGTCTCGTCGAACGAGATTATTCAACAAAAAATAGTATATCCTTACCCAGAAGATCATAAAAACCTAGGTAAAATTCAACAGGCCAACCATCCGGGCTTGAGCTTTTATCACGATTAAAACTGTGAAGGGATTATTTTAATTCATTCTCAGTAACTTCAACACATATATCCTTTTTTACATCCTCATCCACAAATATAGGGAAGTACAGGGCAATTCTAATGATATCAGCAATATTGACAGCAGGTTCGGCTTTAAAAAGGTTTCTGAATTGATATTTTCCCATTTGTGCTAGTCCTTCAAAAGATGACACCATGTTACCAGTTTGAGATTGGAGTTTCCATATGGTATTTGTACTTTTCCTGCCCTTTGCAAAGGCTTGGAAATTTTTTGTTTTTTCATGCCCCTTTTCCAACCATATCACCTTGCTCTTTTGTCTCCAGACAACCTCCTTCTCCTCTAATATATTCCTTCTGTTAGCTTCCAAATATTTCAACTCTTCCTTGGCATCAACCAAAATAAATCCTTCACCATCCACTTGGTAGATCTCTTCTATTTTCCACTCAACCTCTCAGAGGTCTTTCTCATCACTTGGTTTTTTGGAGTGAGCCCAGGGCACAACAACTTGTTTGAAATTTTTAAAATTAGTTGTGAATTGTACAAAAACTGGAGTACTCAAACCAGGATCATATGGATTCCATGTATTCTTGACCAGGTCTTGAAAACCACCGTCCAAGTTCCATTCAAGGTTAAATTTAAAGGGGCTTGAAGGTTTTTTGGGACCACCATCCATTTCCAGGAATATAGGGGAATGATCAGATTCCCCCTCGACCCCCACCCAATGTCGAAATTGTAATGGTTGGTCCAAAATCTTTTCTGAAATCAGGAACCCGTCAATTCATTTTGCGACACAAGCATCAACTGTCCTCTTGTTACACCATGTAGGACATAGTTTAACAGGTTCAATGTCGATCAACTCCTGGGAAATAAGAATAAGGGAGAAAAAATCTTAGTGATCGTCCGGACGAGCATTTGGGCCCCAGACTTCTGCATCTCCAATTGAGAATTTTAGGTCCCCACCTATGATTAAGGGGTTTTCCTTGAGGAAATATTTTTTCATAAGGGATTCCCAAAAAAAATTTGAGTATACGACACAGGGAGATGAAGAGAGCAGAACAGGGAGGGGACACAGAGCACTTTTTAGATGGGGAGGGGAAAATTGGGGGGAATCTATACATCTTGTCGGGGAAACCATAATAGCTTGGGAATTATCCATATTCAAACCCAAAAAGGAAAAGGAATTGATGAGGAAATTTATAGAGGGAGGGAGAGAGTTTAGCATGCCATAAGAAACTCCAGGTGCACATGCGAATGATCTTCTTGTAGAATACCTTCATGAAGTGTTGAGGAAAGAAATATCGGAGTGGAGGATTCAATATTGGACCCCAACGGAATAGGAACGATCTGATTCGAGGGCAGTAATGCAGTAGACGTGCCTGGATCCAGCTGGACATTGGTCTGTGTTGCCAAAACCCTCAGATGAATTGTATCTTTTTCAATCACCTAAGCTGGCCTTTTTCTATGGGAAGATGAGGTCGACTTGCCAGCCTTGCCTTTGTGTAGAAAGGGGCATTCTCAAAAATTGTGTCTGACCTCGTGACACCAAAAACATCGAAAAGGGATGCCCTCATAAACTAAGAGTTGAAGGTAAGTGTGACCACAATCAGTAAGTCAAAGATCCTTAGGCAATCCCTCACAAACATTAAGAAATACTAGCACCTGAGCCATAGACATCTCGCTAGAAGATTCAAAAGACCAATCAACATCAATGTGTGGACCTAGAGCATTACCAAAATCTTGGAAGAACCTTTGAGTCCAATATTTTGCAGGAAGTCCCAGGAGTCGCACCCATGTGGGGAAAGAATCCTATCTTTATTTACGTGCATTGACCATAGGGGTCCAATGTTTAAAAAAAATCGGGGTTGAGTCAATAACCCAATTACCTTTTATGGCCATGTCCACTTGCTCCTTTTCTTTGAAACGAATGAGAAACCAGCCACGAGCCAAACAACGAATAGTAGGGAGAGGGGAGAAAATATCTTTCCATGAACCAGAAACCCATTCCTGCAAGGTTTTATTGATGAATTGGCGATACCTAGTGCAACCAACCAAAGCAAATTTTTCCAAAGAGCTTACTTGATCCATCGAAACATCTACTCCCAAAATTAGGTCAAGTGGTTGTTTAGATGCCCCAACGCCTTTGTTTATCTTCCTAGTCAGGCTAGGACTTGTATGACCAAGAAGCTCTGACAGAGGTGGAGTGGGAATAGATGAAACCGACAAAGGAAACCCGCATCAAAACCCCTATTAGTAGGCACATCCCCTCCAGATAGATTGCAGGGTTCTAATATGGATGCGATAAAACCCTCATGAGCTCTCGATAGGGTGGAAACAAGGGGGAGGAGATATATAAGGGTCAAAAGAAGGGGGGGGGGGAACCCATACAAAGGGAAAAACCAACATCTTCAGATGAAGTCAGTGAAGGGAAAAAATAAATCCCAGCACCCGAACAAAAAACAATCGATGAGAGAGAGGTAGCAGGAAAAAAATTTGAAAAATCAACACAGGATGAAACCACCTCAAAAACCAAACCAACAGGGAGGGAAAGGGGAAAGGTCAAATCCGATACCAAGGTGGATTACAGATCAGAAGGGGGACCAAAATATAGAGAGGGAGAAGATGAAAGAGATGACAATCTGGACAAGTAACTGAAAATAGGAGGGTCAATGGGAGATAGAGGGATAGCCCCCAAGGTTTGTACTAGGACCGACGGAGCGGAGGAGAACCCATAATTGTAGTCATGAGGACTCCCAACTATTGATCCCCAGATCAACACATCTTCAGCTAGATCCATAGAAAAATCCACCCCATCCTCATAAATAACAGAGTTGTTTACTATTTATCATATACAGTTGTTTGTTTAACGTTTCTTACAAAAATTACATCATGCCTCTTAGGGATACAAAAATATATAGTTTCTTCAATGTAGGTTCCATTGTTACAACGGTTCAAGAACTGCCTCTATTATGGTTCAAGAAATACCTATGTTGTACCAGTTGAAGAACTATTATCGTTTGTCAGTTTTGCTTTGTTGTCACAATTCCAACAATCTTCACCTTGACAAAAAATTACCTAATGCCTTGCCCAAGCCCATTCATCACCTTTTCTGCAAACCAAGAGAAGCCAAACACCACTACAACTTCTCTAATAGTACTTGTTTCGTAAACATGTCTACACAATTTTCTTAAGTATGGACTTTCTCAAGAGCTACTCCACCTCCATTAATAACTTGTCTTACATAATGATATTTAACCGCAATATGCTTAGTCTTACTGTGATAAGTTGGATTGTTAGCCAAATAAATATCACTTTCACTATCACAGAACACATTCACCTTATCCTGTACTTTTCTAAACTCACCCAATAGACCATTTAACCAAATTGTCTCCTTGCGTGCATGTGATACAAGTATATATTCTCCCTCAGTAGTGGATATTCTGATTCGATATTTTGATTCAAATTTTGTTGGGGATACAGAAAATGGAGTGACAACTTCAAGCTATCCCATGAGTCTTGGATCAACAATTCTCTCTTGGAGATCATGCAAACAATCAATTCTGAGAGATTCCACCACAAAGACATTGACAATATCTACTAATATAGATAAATTCAAGTGATGCTATGAATCTATGTGGCTTATGACCCTTAGTAGTTAATTCACAATTTCCCTTAGATTTTTGCAAGGTATATGACAAATGAATTATCATCACTCATCATCTAGATTTCATAGTAAGAAATAAGTAGCATATACAAAACAATATTAAAATGATGAATTATGATTTGCTAATATTTTATAGTCAAATTAGTTTAACTTTAATTAATTTACAATCAATAATTTTATCTTTAAATTATCAATTATATATTATCAATTATATATATAGAAAATTTAAAAATATTCTAAATTTTTTTAAAATTTAAATTTTTATTTTAACATTTGCTAATATTTATAAGTTACTAATTTTATGTGGTTTAAAATGGAATTGTGAAATACAAAAATGATTTTAAAAATTTAAAAATGAAAAAAACATCTAACGTTGCCTAGTGTCATGTGGCTCGATTACCACTTAACTTTTTGGGAAAAATTCGGTAAACCATCACAACTCCTCACACATTCACTTAATGAATACTATTAACCACTTGTAGTTAATGAATGCTCAGAAATAACAATTGGTTAATTAATTGTTAGTGGTTTTCAACATGTAAAATTGGGAAATCATAAATGATCTATGGTGTTTATTTATTAATTGCTTGGGTAAGAAGAATGTGAGTGAATGTTTTAACTAGTTTATTGTTATATTATTTAAATTTATCCAAAACTTTTATGTTATTAAACACTAGTTGAAAGCACTGATGAAATCGGATGTATTGTAATCATATATTAGTTGTTGAATAACACATTAAGAGAGCATTGAAACCCACATGTATTCGGTAGGAGGAATGTGAGTGAATGTTTATTGTTACATTATTTAAATTTATCCAAAATCTTTATGTTATTGAATACTAGTTGAAAGCATTGATGAAATTGAATGTATTGTAATCATATATTAGTTGTTGAATAATACATTAAGAGAGGATGTATTGGGTAGGAGGAATGTGAGTAAATGTTTTAACTTGTTTATTTTTATATTATATAAATCTATCCAAAACCTTTATGTTATTGAATACTAACTAAAAAGCACTGATAAAACCGGATGTATTGTAATCATATATTAGTTGTTGAATAATACATCAAGAAAGCACTGAAATCTGAATGTATTGTAACCATATATTATTAGTGGTTAAATAATACATTAAGAGTGTTTTGGAGTGAAGGGATTTTTTTAAAAGGGATTTTCCCATGAAAGTGTTCTGTAATGTAATTGTGTGCTATTTTTTTTTAAATTTGTTTACTATTTATCATCTACAACTGTTTGTTTAAAGTTTCTTACAAATTATTTTCTCAGTTAGTGTTAAAAAGCATAATCCACACCTCTATTTCCTTTCAGTAGTCAAAGTTAGGCATTAATAAAACTTGCCCAACAGCGTATAGCCTTGCTGATTATACCATCGCTTTCTGTCCAGGAGTTGCCAGTAATCAGAATAAACCAACTCTGCCGATTTTCTTCATGAAAGTGTCGTTGGAGGTTTCTAAGATTGGACTAGGTCGATAGGCATTAATAAAACTTAGATAATAACACGTGCATCATCGCTGTAATGTAATGGAAGCGTGCATCATTACTGTAATGTAAGCATCAATAATAAGAGATTAAATTTCTTCATTCAAAATTGTAGATTTTTTATCTACACAGTGACATATACGGTGATTTCTTAATTGAAAATGGCATATAACTTATGATATTTACGGGTTTGCATGTTTGGCTGCACAATTTCTCAAACAGTGGACGCTCCTTCTTCGTAAACATAAATTATGTAGCGTACCAGCAATGGGTTTGTAACATCCCTAAGAATTTCTCAATGCTCAACACCCAAGTTTTGTCATATTCTGCGGGATCCTACACGTATGTTGTTCGGCTTCATCCACAATCTTCTCCGCAAACAATTGGAAAGTGCGTTCATCGAACTGAACCGATGCACAGACTCTCACGAGTTATTCCTATGGGTGACCTGGCGCAGCACGCGCCGCTCTTTGAATCTCATGTAATTATCTTTTATCATGAATAAAATTACTGGTCTCTGTCTAAAACTGAAAAGATCTTTGTATGAGGTTTGTCCTAGAGTATAAGTCCTTGGTGATGCCGCTGAAAAGGAGTGCGAAGGTGAGTGGGCTGTTGGATAGATAAAGACGAAGATACTCAGAAATTTGCAGAAATCAAGCAAGCCTCATACTAATTAGGAGACCGGCTTCCTCGTTGGAAGGGCCTCTGCCTCAAATTGGTATCAGAGCCAGGTTCTTTCTTCTTACTATGGAGAATCATTATCATCTTCTTTTCCTTTTCACACTATATCTTACAGAGAATTAAAACAAAAGACATACACTATGTCTTACAGAGAATTAAAACAGAAGGCATTAGAAGAAAGCCAAGAATATAAGAATGAATTGTCTGGATTTTCTAAGTTATTTGGTTCTATGAGAATGAGAGATATCAATACTTTTAATAGAGTTTATAAAGAGGACAAGCCTTTACCTAGATGGTAGCTTCCCAAACTTTCTCCCCGAGAAATCTATGACGACATGCCAATGTTTCAATTACGTGTTTCCTCTCAGTTCAAAATAGTCGAAATGGTATCTGAAGTCCAACAAAACTCTGTTTAGAATTGCATTATCCCAATTTTAAATCCAGAAGAAATTAGAGCTGAAACAAAGAAGGCAAAATCCAATTTCCTACATCTAGGTTGTATTTGCATTAGTATAGAACCCCTGCATAGATCAGGAATTCCTGCTTTTTTCCTTATTGTTGTTTTAGACAACAGATTTAATCAGTTTGTCCATGCGTTAATGGGAGGAGTTCAAGGAGATTTGGCTAGAGGACCTATTTGTTGGAAGATGACACCGAATCTGGCATAAGGCGGTTTTGCCTAACCACGTGTTGTGGTATATTTAGCTTTTCGTGTTTTAACAACTCAGCTAAAATAGTGGCAGTAGTTGTTGTAATTGCCAGTGCGGAAAACACAATTACCATAAGAATCAAACAATACCAATGCAAACAGAAAAGACACAGCGATTTACGTGGTTCACCCAAAGGTTGGGCTACGTCCACCAAGCATAGGTATCGGTCTTCTTATTATTCAGCTAATGGAGATTACATACAGGCTCACTCCTCACAGAGACACTCTCAGCCTCTACGGGCATACAAATTTATAGCAATATATSAGAAACTGATTAATAAATGTAATCTCATCCATAGTTTAACTTAGGTGCATTGGTTACAACCAATCCTGATTTGATCTCACCCGTATTCTAACTTGGTTGCCTTAGTTACAACCAATCCTAGTTTATAGGATCTAGAATCCTATCCACGGGTGAGTTGTTGTCACCGTTTCCAACAGTAGTTACTGTATTTAGTTTTGTATAACTAAATGAGAAATTGTTTAAATACGTATGCTTTTGAGGCAGATATTGAGCTAGGGCTTCAAGTCCTCTCCAGGCTGCTGGTTGTAATGTCAGGTTTATTGAACAATAAGAATGTCGGACTATGCTTCAAGCCGAATCTCCGATTTATTGAACAATAAGAATGTCGAGCTAAGCTTCAAGCCCTCTCCAGGCTACTGGTTGTAATCTCCGAAATCTCCGATTTATTGAACAATAAAAATGTCGTTGCCTGAAAATGAAAACGAACAAGAACAGTCCCATATTTTTTTTTTAGCAGGGAGCGCTGTTTTCATACCCGCGCTAGGATCTCTTGGTAAAGGGAGCACTGACCGACTTTACATCGGTGCCGGGCTCTCTACTTAAAGGGAGCACCGAGCTGGACTTCCGTTTTCCGGAATTTTAAAAACAGCGCCCGTCTCTCAGAGCGAGTAAGCTGGCAAATCGTTCTCGAATTGGTGCCATCAGGGAGGTGCGCTATGACTGCACGCAACATCGAAGGGAAGAACGAAAATTCAATGCGGTGTGGAACCTATGAACATTACTGCGGTTTGATTCCATCTTAGAGATGATAATCACTGAACCAGGTGGAGCACGGCCTTTCCAGACAGAAGTGGAGGAGCCAGAGATCGCGGGTTTGAATCTGAGATGGAGAATGCGAATTTTCATAGAAATGATGTGTGCGTACACCAGCGCCAAGTACGGAGACGCAGTGTGGACGCTGAGGATTATTGAGGAGGTCGAGTGACTAGGAACCGATATGCTCAGCCTGGACGTCAGCGTTACGACGATTTTCATTTTCATTTAGTTACTACAGAAGAGGGGAAGATCGCGAATCTAATGCCTCAATATTGACAGCAGGGCCGACCCAAGTTTGAAAACCTATAATGACAACCTAAAATAGTAGGTTGTCGTTTTGCTTGTTGGTTGAACGAGGGTTTCTAATGTTTATCGTTTTAGATGTGGTGCCATGCTAACAAACTCTGCTTGGTTGGGCTCTTCTCTGAGTTTATTACGTATTTCTATATGTATGGATTACATGCAGAGGAAGTCTGCAACAACAAATTGAGGCAATATGGTAGTTTCTTGCACGGTGACATTGTTGCAGTTGTTTTTAGATCTGAAAGGGAAAACAGGCATGGCAGTTGTAAAGGTTCTTGGATTTTATCAAGAACATGAGCATGGCATTGCAGAATGGTTGCTGCTTGTGAAAAGAAGCGCAGAGTTGGAGGTAAGCTACACGAATGAGGTATTTTATGAGGCCGAAAGCCATTTCTGTTTTATGTATATGTTGTTATGGATATGTTTGAAAGGCTCGAGGGTGCAAGCACTGACATATGATATATGTAAAAACGATGGTTTCTTGGGGTCGTTGCAATTATATTGCACATTAAGTTAACCAAATGTGTATACCATGAAAAGCATGATGAAATGCCTTGTTCTTTGTAATAATTGAACTGTTGAGCAGTGTAGTTGTGTAGCCACTAGGCCTAGTATAATTGTTTTTTTTGAAAGCTTGGATCTATTGAGATCTGAACTAGCTCTAGGAAGAAAAGGTCTAGTGAATTGAATCATGTTGCCAAGGGTCAATTAAATGAAGGAAGTGGGATTTCAAGCTATATGTTCGAGCAATAAAATTTTAAACAAAGCATTTCACAGTCAACAATTAAAAAAATTTCCTCTCCAAAAGAGAGGCTGATAATGAAACATGATTGATGTGGTGACAGTCAAACAAGGTCCTTGTTTATGAGTACCAGAAAGGAGTTCCCAGCATGGATGATAATCATATTGATTTGGCTGTAGAGATGGAGCACAGAGGAACTAAGCACTTTGGGGTTCAAAGCACTGGAGACAAAGGCATCATGTGAAAGGTGGACCTGCATCGAAGACGGGAGGGCCTACATGGTGGAGCTGCTCTTGGAGCATGAGTTTGCAAAGATGTCAGATCTAATCCAATGGTATCACTTTCTGATTTGAAGATGCTCTCTTGAAGGAAGAGGCCATGCCGGTTGAAAGAGAGAGCGGAGCTGGCCGATTGAAAGAGAGAGCAGAGCTGAAGGCTCGGGTTGTCTATGTGTGGAGTAGATTTATGGTTATGGAAGCATGCCCAGATCTATTCACATGAAGGAAAGGTGCTCAACAAATGGAAGATTTGTTTGTGACATTTTTGCGGTCAAGCAACCAGAGACCGAAGTGCTGGTAAGTGGCAGTGATCGTAGTAAAGGTAATGGTAAAGTTACCACGTGAACATTTTCTTTTGGAGTTGTATTTTTTGGTTACATGTAATTGGGCATATTGTTGTAAGACCTCGTTAGGCATGCATACCCCTGGTTCTGTTAAGTCACCTATGAAAGTCTAGACATAGATTTAGGTAGACTAAAGAAGGGTGGGGGGCATGAGTCATGAATTAAAACCTTGTACATAGGTCTATAGTTGTGGGTTTCGCGTCCATGATTATTGGTTGCCCCTGGTATGGTGTCCATAAAATTGCATGTCATGGAGCATGTTTAAGGGCTCGGTGAAACTCCATTATAAAGTGGCCTAGAGGTGAGTAGTGAAAAACTCATTTGGCAGTCTTGGACGGATTTGGTCAAGGGAATGTTCATGTTAAGGTGGAGCATTGGGACTCCATTGAAAGGTGCCTGGAGGTGAGCGGTAAAGGCTCACTTGGCAGTAATGGCCGGATGTGGTCAAGATTTCAAATACTTTGTTCGAGGTGGAGCACTAAAGGTGCCCCAGTCAAAAGGTTGGGTCAATAGAAAGGTTGATGTGTTTATGTATTGACATGTTAAATCAAGGGTTTGAGAACACATGATGGAGGCAGGTTCATATTCCTTGGAATTTTGGAAATTATTGCAGGACAATTGGGATCGAATGGCATCTTTAGTAATGCCAAGTTGCAGCATGAGTTGTGGTCAGAAGCAGTGAAGTGATATCTGGAAAATCAATCACCATTAGTTGCAAAAGGTTGGAAGATTCTTGAAGAGGTATATTGAATACGTATCCTCTTGTGATTACTCAGTTTTTTGAAATTGTTTGATTGTTATGTTCATGCTCTCATCAACATTCTAAGGTAGGATACAGATCAAACATGTAGATCTTTTTTGGTTATAATGACAATGTCAAGGGATATAGATAATCATTAACAGAGATAGTGTTTGATGGATTTCTTCTCAAATTAGACATAGTAAAAGATGAAAGGAATCAAGCATGACTGATAGCATAAAGGTATTTGGAAGGCATTGATTTCCATGAAATATTCTCATCAGTTGTTAAGCTTTTCTCTATTCATGTAGCGTTGGCACTAGTGGTTGTACCTAGATGGTAAGACAAGTTTTTTATGGAGATATGTATATCGAACAACCATAAGGGTTTGTTCAGGATCACAACAGAAGATTTGTTTGCAAGATCAAGTAGTCATTGTATGGCCTGAAATGTGCATCAGGCATTGGTACAAGATGGGTGATTCCTTCATGGTGAGCTAAGTTTTACAAGAAATGAATTTAACCATTGTGTTTATGGTACATTCATTATCTTGATGTTTAGATTGCTGACGATATGTTTTTTGAAGTAAAATCATGGTTAAGATCAGCAGGTTGGCTCAGTTGGAAAGGATGTTCGTGGTGAAGGATCAAAGAGCAGCAAAAACAAATCTTGGGCATGGAAATACATAGAGGCGGGAAAGATGGTAAGCTTTGGTTATCATAGTTGCAGTATAAGGAAAAGATACTCAGGAAATTCAGCATGAATAATGTGAAACCGGAAAATATCCCTTTGGCTTTCCATTTGTTTTCTTCAGGTGTATGTCCTTGTAATATGGAAGAAAAGGTTATGTCTCATGTATTGTATGCTAGTTGGAATAAAGTATGCGATGGAAAGGTTTGATATGTTCAAGTATCAGCCATTTCACATGTAGTTGGTGTTGTCAGTGGTCACATGACAAATCCAGGTAAAGCAGTGAAACAGGTGCTTTGGTATTTTAAAGGCACATGTATCACCTACAGTGGTTTCAATGTTTTTTGTCTATGATTATTCATATTTTGCAGGAGGATTTGGACAAGAAGAGATCTACTTCAGGTTTTGTCTTTTATGAGTGTAAGGGACCATTGGGTTAGTTTGGACAAGTGCAGGTTTTGTTTCTATGGTAGTCAAAGCCTTATGCATTTGACACATAGTTCAACTTGCCTAAATTGGACATGGTATCACTTTGTAAGACATGTTATTAATGGAGGTGGAGTGGTCCATATTTGAGCAAGTTGTCCAGACATGTTTTTTTTGGAATCAGTATTGAAGAGAAGTCGTGGTTTTGATTTGCTTCTCTTGAAGGTGATGAATCAAATTGGACAAGGCATCAGGCAAATTGTTGTCAAGGTGGAGTTTGTTGGAAGGTGACAACAAATCTGGGATAAGGCGGTTTTTCCTAACCACGTTTTGTGGAAGATTTAGTGTTTCTTGTTTTAACAACTCAGCTAAAATAGGGCCAGTAGTTATTGTATTCAATTTTGTATAACTAAATGAGAAGTTGTTTAAATACATATGCCTTTGAGGCAGATATTGAGCTAGGGCTTCAAGCCCTCTCCAGGATGCTGGTTGTAATCTTCGATTTATTGAACAATAAGAATTTTGTTGCCATTGTCCCGTGGATGTTTCCCTCACCTTGAGGGTTTTACATGTAAACTATTGTCTCCCGTGTGATTGAATTTGTGCATTTTTTCTTTGGTTTTCTGTTGCGGAATTGATCTCTGTGGCTTTAAAGATCTTAACACTATTTGGAATCACCATTTTTTGTTGTTTATATTACATTTTTTAATGCATAAATGAATTCAACACCCTGAAAAACCCTTGAATGAAATATGTGATTAGAAGATGAGAACACTTAAATATGTGGTTGGGGACCACCTAAGTATTGTGATTTGAAAAATTAAGTTCCAATATGGACAACATCTTGACACCCATGCACTTTTGGCACCCTTTAATTCATTGGGCATCCCATCACATAAGAGAGAATGTATTATATAGAGGGGGAAATAGTTTTTGGTTATAGAATATTTAATGCTATGTATATTGTATATCATTTTTGTATTGTCGGATTTAAAGTTATTTAAATTTTGATGGTGTAAAACTTAATACACAGAGCATTAAATGTTATGTGCATTAAACGTTATGTGGTTGAATATTTATTGATTGTTTTGCATACATAATAATACAACATTGTTATCATCTTGACAAACATAAGTTGGAACAAATTCACAAATAATGCTTACTGGTAGAAACGTTGAAATTCATGTACCATTTCTTGTCTACTCAAGTGATTTTGACAAGTGATTTTGATTTGAGTGAACATGAATAACTACATTAACACCTAAGTGCCCAATCTCACTCTAAATCCTCTCTTTGAAAGAATTATCATTCAACTGATGGAATCGAAGTCAAGGAGAAACGTGTTATTAACAACATTCTCATTCAACCTTTGGAATCAAATTCAAGGTGAAACATGTTATTTTTTTTTTAAAAGAACAAAAAATATGCTTTTATTTTTATTTTTAAAAGGGGTTGTGTCGAGGCCACAACATTTACATACATCAAATTCAGAAAGTTCTCTTTGATAGTGTTATTTTCTAAGAATAATATACTAGCTTTTAACAAAGTTTTCTGACAAGAATTTCACACGTAACCTGCTTAACAAACTAACTCAAAAAACATGCAGTTGTAAAAAAAAATCACAACATTATGAATGAACACTACTCGGTGCTTCTTGCCTCACTCCTGAATGATGAGGAATTTGTTCCTCAATCTCCACAGGGTCCCTGATCTAACTGACTGTCTCTTCCTCCCTCATGCCATTTGGCCAAGAATTTTCAGAACCTAAGTTGTTGGAGGCCAAAGAAATTGTTTCTAGTCATGAAGATGCTATAAAAGCACGTAGCTTGAACTTAGATTCCACTTCCATGGGTTCATCAATCCTTTGCCCTTGGATTAAGATAAGGGTCATGGCATTGTCATTATGCATGGTACTATCCTGGTCCATCTTTGACAGTTTCGCTCAAATAAGTGTGAGTTCTTTGCTATTAGCTTGAGTGACCTCCTCGTTCCTTTATACAAATTTTCGAACCTCTTTGATATTTGGATTTTACATGACTACAACGGATATGATCTTCACTAGGTTCCCGAAACCGAAACCATACCCAAATACCCCCCAACAACGGCCCCTAGAAGCAACTTCTTGATATATGAACAAGAATAACAAGAAACTGAACCCACTATTCTTCCCTTTGACATCCAGTTTCACAAGAGAAACAAAAACAAAGCATTCCGATCACGAACCCAAGACTTTCCTGGTGAAGTAGAAGTAATTTACCAACATTGAAATTGTGTAGACCGAAAACATCTCCCTAGAGCTCCGTTGGACTTCCCTGACTTTCCTCTATCGACCGACCACTACAGGATGCCAAACATGCCCTTTATTTCCCTCCTCCAATTCATATAAATACCAAATGTGAAGAGACATTGTCCCATATATCACATGGAAGCAAAGGCATATGTGTTCAATTTCCCTGACATTGCGCCATTTTGTATTATGGAATGTGGAGGGTACTTGGAACCCCATTTTTATGTATGGAACCCTGTTGCAATTTTGTTTCCTTCATAGCCCATTTATCAACTTCAGCATTAAGACCCCTTTTAATATACATAAATTAGATTTTTTTGAAGTGTGATGCAAGCTTCCTAATACTTCAAATTATTGAAATGACTTTGCTTCCTATGAGATTTCCTAGTTCTTTGACTACTCCGAGAACCATCAAAGAGTCCCCTAGCACTATTAAGCTTTTGATTCCTTCGTCCTTGGTAATAATGAGGTCACACCATAGAGAATAAGATTCCGACATATTATTGAATACGTTCATAAGTCCTTAAGCGCATAATTTGTTAGCTGGTTTCCTTCAAGATCATGGATTACCCCATTGCACCTTGTACCCCTCAAGGATAAACATTTTCTTAATAGGTTTAATACTTTGTATTAGTTCACATTTGATTTTATATATTTTTGAAGGAGGTAATGTTTGAACGATAAAGGTAAAATTATTATTTATAACAAAAAAGGTGTATTAGTGTTAATATTATAGGGGTAAAATTATTATTTAAAACACATAAAGGTATTTTAGTGTTAAGGTTAAAATATGAAAATCATTTAAAATATATAAAAATATAAATATAAATATTTTTTTAAATAAATAAGTTTATTTTAATGTTCATAGAGTTGGTTAAAATATGACTATGAAATTATTTTAAGTATTCATATAAAAAAATATAAAAATAGTATTGCTTTGAAATTTATGTTTGCCTCTTTTGCGAAGTCATTTAACATAAGTGACTTCTTTAGGAATGTCTCTATGTTTGAGGATTCTCCGATCGGCTCAGGGGATGGGGCTTCTTCTTTTTTATAAAGAGGCTCACAAACAAACTGTTACAAGGAGGGTAGGTGGTTTACAGGTGGATTACTCTTTTCCATGGGAGCATTTTGACGTTTCCATAGGAGCATTTTGACGGAGCTTGTCAAGGAAAAAACATGACTATTTGGCATTGGGTTTTCTTGCTTAAAAAAATACTTTTATTTCAAAGCAAATCTAGGTAGTGGGACTAATAACTTTGGAGAATTAATTGCTCTTTATTATTTAATGAAATTTTTCTTTGAGAGGGGGAGAAGAAACCTATAGGGTTTTGGTGATTTCTTGTTGGTTATACAATGGATGTGTGGGCAGGAATATATCTAGAATATTAGCTTACAAATTGTAGCAGAGTAGATAAAACTTATAGTTGGCACTTTTTAGGATATCAATTTTACAAATGTATATAAAGAGCATAATTAAGTTGTTGATAATGTTTTCAAAGAAGGCTTGGTAGTGATGGAAAATTACTATGTTTTTTCTAAGTTTCATGATGGTCATAATGTTATTTTAGAGTAGGCTACCCTTGATGTGTTCTAAATTTTTTTTCTATGGTCAAGTATGTGAAATGTTATAGTTTTTGGAAATGATGATTGATAGTATGTAATATGACAGTAATATTTTGGAGGATATAGTTTTATGGCTCTCTTGTTCTAAACTTTTTTTCTATGGTTAAGTATGTAAAATGTTATAGTTTTTGGAAATGATGATTGATAGTATGTAATATGACAGCAATATTTTGGAGGAGATAGTTCTATGGCTCTTTTTGAGCTTCTATTTAGCTCAATTTTTAGTTAGTTCTTATTATCGTCTGGAAGGTTCCTTTTGGACAAGTGTTTGATGCACCTAATGATTGTAATTTTTATTCCACTGGAGTAAGAGTTACATTTGTTTCCTTGGAAAAAGAAAGTGAATACTTAATCATGAAGACAAAGTATTTATGTATGGTTAAAAATGAAAAAATATTGTAACCACGACATATCTACAATAAAATTAAATTTGTTTATTAATTTATTTTTGAAAAAATTGTATCTTCTATTTCAAGTAGAGAAGGCCATATTGCATATGTACATTTAGTATATTGAAATTAAGAATTTAATTTTGAAAAAATTGTATCTTCCATTTCAAGTAAAAAAAGCCATATTGCATATTGCATATGTACATTTAGTATATTGAAATTATGTTTTGGAACAAATTTGAGTAAAATGAAAATAACATTAAAAATAAAAACAATCTTAGGATATAAGGTTCTTGGTTTACATTGCAATAACTTTTAGACAAAAAGAGGAGTTGAGACCCACTTTACATCTCTCGAAAAAGAATTACCAAAAAGGAATTACACCGTGTAAAAAGGCCTCCTACAAAGTCAACCAAATAGCTTTGAACCACAATATATAAGTAATAAAAAAGAATTAAGGGATTTTAATGTTATTTAAATACGAACTCCAACATCTCTTTCAAGAGTTTGCTAGGTACCTTTTGATAACTCTAGTTATTTTTTAGAAAGAGAATATGCTTCTTTATTAATTTTCTAGGTACCTTTTGATAACTCTAGTTATTTTTTTAGAAAGAGCACATATTTCTTTATTAATTTTCTTATAGATGTGTATAAGATAGATGGATGATAATTTTGTCTCTAATAATTTGAATTAATCAAAGAATGTCTCTTTCAACAGTTTGCTAGTTTGCTAGGTGCCTTTTGATAATTCTAGTTATTTTTTAGAAAGAGCGATGGATGATAATTTTGTCTCCAATAACTTGAATTAATCAAAGAATGGTCTCAGAATCATGTTGTGCATACCAATATTTCCAGTTACTTAAGCAATAACTAGTTTTAAATCTCCCATCATTTGAATCTGTGAAATACCTTTTTCAGTAACCAACCTTAATAAGATAAATGGACTTCAATTTTTCCAAATTATTTGTGTCTTCACCTAGACTACATCTAAAGGATACCTTATGAGAATTAGAGAGGTATATCACTCCTCCAACACCACATGATCTAGGGACACCTTGGCATGCACCATTATAAAATCTCATTGATAAGATGTGTCCACCTCCAAGTTACCTACTTGTCTTGTATTTTTTAATCTTTGGATTAATATTCACACCTTCATATAAAAATTTCATTTGATGTTTTACCTACATAGGAAGGGTCCCCTTATCACCAAACATGCTTAAGTTATTGGCTATCCAAATATTCCATGAAGGTATCCAACCAAAGTGAAATTTTTCTTTCTATCCTTCATCTTTTTTAAATCTAACTAAATGATGATTTGTATTCCCATTATGAAGACAAGGATGGAGATCAGAACACTCTGTGTCCATATGGCCAACCCTATGACAATTCTGAAATTTATCAAGAATTTGCTCAATGTTTTTATCATTAATTGTATCATCAACAATCTTAACTTCTTCATTAACTTCTAGAGTCTTCAAATTTTCATCAAGAAACACTGCATTCATAAAGTGAACTGGTTTGGAGTAATATAGTATATGAAAACTTCTTCCTTCATTATATCCTAAGTGATGCCGATTCTTGTTGAATTTCGATTCTTCCCAAGGTTTGACAATCATCTTGGAAATATCATTTTTTACTTCTTGATGTTATTCATAAATATTTTCTTTCATAACTTAAAATTCACATTTATTGGTGATGTTATTACTATGTGTTTCTTCTTGTGAGCCATCTTCAACAAAATTTTCCTTCATTAATTCAGTGCTAATGAATAATTCCATCTCATAACTTGGTGAGGAATCATCAACATATATTTTGTTGTAATTTTATCAACCATTTCCATTAGATCATTTATGTCGAAATTAGCATAATTATTTGCATGAGATCATATATATCACATGTAACATCAACCATTTGAATTAAGTAATTTGTGTCACAAGTAACATCAACTTTTTGTATGAGGTCATTTGTTGCACATGCTGAATAAACCATGTTCTCAATTCATTGCTCCTTTTCTATTAATTTTAGTTGAAGTGACTCAATCAATTTATCTTTTAGATCAATTTGCTTGTGAATATCAAAAATCCAATTATCCAATTCATGTAATGAGTCCTGTAGTTCTTTAATTTCTTGATTGGTGTTTTGCAAATGTGCACCCCAAAGTGATCGTTTTATAATGACTCGACTTTGATGTCACTTGACCTCCTTATTCAATTTCAGGCACGACCTATTTTTGTCAATTTTCACAATTGACTTTGAAAGGGTTTGTAACTCCACCCTTTTACAATTCAATGACTTGGTTCAATGAATCAACTTTATGCTTCAACTTCAATTACTCAAAAACATTTTAACCCAAAAAGACACTTGAATTTACAATTTTCACTTAATGCAAATGTGTCATTGAATTGTTTTCCAATTTAGAAAGGCAATAGGTTTGAGATGATTTCAATATTTTTAAATGTGACATGCACCATTGTGGTTTATTCACATAATGAGGGCATGTAAATTTGAATTTGTGTACTTGTTTTGTTTGCTAATTTAAAGATGAGTGTTAGATACTACACACAAAATACTATCTACCATCCAAAATAAATCCATCCATCATTGCACAAGCACAAATCCTTCGTTAAACCTCCTTATTCAATTTTTCAGTGATCTACAACACAACCATCAAAAAAGATCCCTTTATTTTGATGGATACAACTAGTTCTTTGCACTTAAGAGAATAACAAGTAACTTTGTGATGGCCTCGTACTCTCTAAGACCACCATAAGAGGATCTCTAACAAGTGTGTATGATCAAATACACTATTGCTAGGTTTATACTTTACAAATAAGTCAAAACCTATTAATAGTTTACCTATCGGTCTGTTTTTTCATGTGCAAAACTGAATTAAACAAATGGACAAATTAAACTAGTAAACTTTGACTAGTTTAGCTGCTCCTCCAGCTCTGGCAACCTCCACTAACTCTTCTCTCTTAACACTTGAGCGCTCAACCGTTAGGTTCTTTATCACTTCACTTTCAACCTGTCGCTTGATGGCTTGTGTGCATAACGTAATAGTTCTTCCACACTCTTAACTTGAGTGCAACTTTGATTGCGATAGAAACACTTCACCATCGATCAACACAATGATGGATCCCGTTCGTTCGTGCTACCACCTATTTATGCTGCCATTTGACACCGTTGACCTGCTTGATCAGCTACAGGAACCGTTGATCTGGCCTTTAAACGCTCAGGCACTGTTGATCTATCTCTGCAATGTACAAAAACCGTTGATTTCTTCCGAAACGCTCAGGGTCTGTTGATTTACTGTGTGTAAATCCTCACTCATCCTCAAGCAAGAGAATGGATTTTTGTCTGCAATTTTTCAATGAGTCTTCTCCCACTCAATGGAACATCGATTGGCACAACCATGTACCAGTTCTAAACACGAAATTCTCCCAATGTCGATTCAAACGCATATTCTCACAGTTAACAAGCCATCGCTTAGTCGCCCTGACTTTCCTTGTCATCGCTTGACCTTCCACTCATCACTAGAATGACCCATCAGCTTTTATACACCGTTCAATCAATTCCAAGGGTTTCAGGGACCGTTCATCTTCTGTTACCAATACAAACAACTAACTCTGCGCAGGGCCTTTCCTCCTTGACACAACAAACAAGATACTCTGTGACCCCACACATTCAAATTCATTCACAACTCAGCAAAAATAAATTGCACAGTCAATGCACTGTCTCTGCAACGCATCTACGCCGAAAACCTCTTGTGTGCTCGTGCGTACAATCTTCACACAACAACTAGGTTTTAAATCCCATGCTCTGTCCTCCAACTTACACACTCAGAACTCCTTCTGTTGGCAGAGAAACTTCTTAAGCTAGTTCACATAGCATCGTGCTCAAGCTTACTACGACCACAATACAACACCTGCATAGTTTCAATACTCTCGTGCACCCAATCATACACAGACACTCTGGCTTGCAGAGTCTTATTAAACCTCAATAGCTTCTGCATGTTTTCAATGCTTTCATGCATCAGATATGCATTGGTATTCTGGTCTTAACAAAGTCTTCCTAAGCCTAAAATGGCCTCTGCAGGTTTCACATATAGCCAGTAGCTACATACAGAGCTACTACCGCTTACTTCCATTGTTCAACACATTATAAACAGCGTATACACAAAAAAAACACTCTCATACAGTAAAGCCAAAAACTTTTTTTCATTCACAACAGATATTGTCCATGCTTTCTTTTCAAACCCTAAAACTACTCTTCCCTCTCTCCTAAGTTACAAAATCCCTCAGTCCTTTTTCAAGATAGAGCTCTTCCAGCTCTTCAACCGATTTCTACAATTAAACAACTGTCCCTAAATTATTGCAACCATTGCTATTTTTGGAAAACTAACCTATGACTCATTCAAACAAATCCCATCTTCTTGCAATTCCACTAAAACTCTCTCTCGAGTCATCCCACTATCTTAGGACTCTGTTACATAACTTTGATGTTTGCATTGACACCTATATTGACAGATAAGACACATTTTTTACATGAACTTTTACAATGGCCCCTCCTTGGGCTGATGTCTAGACCTAAGGATCTAACTAGACATTTACACTTTAACCTTGGAAGCCAATGCTCCTGCATCAAACTCCCAGAGTAGAAAGAAATCATGATCACCTGATCATGTTCCTTCTATTTTCGTCTTTCCTGGGTCCCAAACTCTGTTTTGTTGCTGATTTCTTTCTTCAGCTCTTCTTGCTACAATTTCTGCTTTTTCTCTTGAAATTGTTGTAGATGTTGTCCAGGACATTTCTCCAAACACTACTGTAGATATTGCTTCCATCCTTACTTCCGTGATGCTGTTGTAAGCATCTCCCTCTGCAATATCCTCCTCATGCTTTCTGCCTGCAAATTCACCATCAAAAAGTAATTTTTCTTCCCCTTTTCTGATTGCAGCAACATAATCAATCATCCTTTTTTGTATACTAGTAAACACATCATAGGGATGTTGATCATTAACTTCAACATAAATCTCTTTTCTTTCCTTGACAATCCTCAGTAATTGTCCTTCCACTCCTCGACTGATTCTGACAGTCAATTCAACATCTTCAACCACTGCATCTTCATACTTTGCCAGATAGTTTTCAGCTTCATTCAATTCTAAGACTGATTCTCTTTTAGCTTGAAACACATCTACCTTACTTTCCTCCAATTTTGATTGTACACTTAGAATATTCATTCTCTGGCTTGCGAGTCTATTCTCCAAAAGACTGAGCTCATGCCACAAATCTTCCATTTCACATAGAATTTATTCTGAAGACTCTGTACAATCTTCCCTATCTCCTTTCTTGTCACCAAGCCAATCCTTCTGTGACAATAATTCAGCATCCTTGATCAGAATAGAATTATGATCCTCCACCACTGTAACAACACTAGATGTTTGTCCAACAGTCTCCCTTTGGCCACTCAAGTGAGCTAGTTCCTCCTGGTCTTCATTAGTATTAGATTCCATCACAAGAAGCATAATTGCTTCATCTCCTGTAGGGTTACTTTCATCATTAACCAAGGAATTTACAACCTCCTTCTGCTGCAATAATTCATCTTTATCTTTATCTAAAAGACATTTCTTCTCATTCCTTACTTGGAAACTTTCATATTTACTTAAGACAACACCAAATGATGGATTGTCTTCTGCACAACCTTCCTCTTGTTGTTCCAAGTCTACTACGAGACTCAGAAAGTCCTCAATAGTCTTCTTTTCAGCTTCCTCAAGCATAACATGTGTTTGCTTGATGTCCTCCTTTGCCTCTTTCTGTTCTTGGCAGTCATCATAAGCCAAGACTTCCCTGCTTTCAACTTTTGTTGCATGTTGAAGTGAAACACTTTCTATGAACTGTGCATGTGTACTTGAATGAGACCCAGATGTCCCATCTTCATTCTTTTCATCTACAAACATACACAAAATATCAGTTTTAAAACCATGAGACCTCTTGGCCTTACTTGAAGTTTCAGCCTTCAAGTCTTCTCCCTGATACTCACTTGCCTTGAGTATCTCCTCCTCCCACTGAGCATTCATCAGTTGCTCTTTCATCTTCTTCTGTAGCTTAATCCACCTCAATTTCTTCCTCATGATCCAACAACACCTCTGGTCTTCATCACTCCTCTGTAGCAATCCCATTAATAGATCAAGATGGGTTCTCATCTTAGCTAATTCTCTCATATTCTTCATCAATCATCTTCGCCCATATACCATTTGTCTTGGCATCTCCCTTCTTCACTTTGTGGTTGCCTCCCGAACCTCTGCTATGATGTTCAATAGTCATCTTCTTGAGTTCTTTCACCCTCTATGAGTTGCACTAGCCCCTGCAGTAACAGTTCCTCCTACTACAACTCACCTCACCAAACCTCCTCTGTGCTTGGTCTTTTGGCAAGTACCGGTTCTCTTTTTAGAACCTCCTTGAGCACTCCTCTATGATCCTTCTAGGCTTCACACTCACAACTCATCTGCATGAGAACATAACTGTCCTCTTGTACTTCAACCCTCAGTTGAAATACTAGGTCCCTGGCCACACTTTACTTCCTCTTAGAAACCTTCATTAGTTTCCTTCATCACTGTCCTTAAGGACTGTGACCTTCTTCTGTTGAGATGTTTCTCCTCTAGTGCTGCTACCTTCTGCATGCAATCATTCCTCCCACAATAGTTATCCTTGTCAAGGACCTCATTGCTTAGGCTACAAGCCTCTTCCTCACCTCTTCTTCACTTGCATGCAAAACTTCTCAACTCATGAACCCTCTTCTTTACAGGCTTCTTGTCTTCACAAAAGCATTGCTCTTGTATTCTCTTCTGCGCTTTATTTCTATAACCTCCCTCTGATACCAAAATTGATGGCCTCGTCCTCTCTAAGACCACCATAAGAGAATCTATAACAAGTGTGTATGATCAAATACACTATTTATAGGTTTATACTTTACAAATAAGTCAAAACCTATTAATAGTTTACCTATCGGTCTGCTTTTTCATGTGCAAAACTGAATTAAACAAATGGACAAATTAAACTAGTAAACCTTGACTAGTTTAGTTGCTCCTCCAGCTCTGGCAGCCTCCACTAACTCTTCTCTCTTAACACTTGAGCGCTCAACCGTTAGGTTCGTTAGCACTTCACTTTCAACCTATTGCTTGATGGCTTGCGTGCATAACGTAATAGTGCTTCCACACTCTTAACTTGAACGCAACTTTGATGGCGATAGAAACACTTCACCATTGATCAACACAATGATGGATCTCATTCGTTCGTGCTACCACCTGCTTATGCTACAATTTGACACCGTTGACCTTCTTGATCAACTACAGGAACCGTCGATCTGGCCTTTAAATGCTCAGAGACCGTTGATCTATCTCTGCAATGTACAACAACCGTTGATTTCTTCCAAAACGCTCAGGGTCTGTTGATTTACTATGTGTAAATCCTCACTCATCCTCTGCACGCATGAGAATGGATTTATGTCTTCAATTTCTCAATGAGTCTTCTCCCATTCAATGGAACATCGATTGGCACAATCATGTACCAGTTTTAAACACAAAATTCTCCCAATGTCGATTAAAACGCATATTCTCACAGTTAAGAAGCCATCTCTTAGTCACCCTGACTTTCCTTGTCATCTCTTGACCTTCCACTCATCACTAGACTGATCCATCAGCTTTTATACACCATTCGATCAATTCCAAGGGTTTCAGGGACCATTCATCTCATGTTACCAATACATACAACTAACTCTGCGCAGGGCCTTTCCTCCTTGACACAAAAAACAAGATACTCTATGACCCCACACATTCAAATTCATTCGCAACTCAGCAACAATAAATTGCACAGTCAATGCACTGTCTCTGCAACGCATCTACGCCGAAAACCTCTTGTGTGCTCGTGCCTACAATCTTCACACCGCAACTAGGTTTTAAATCCCATGCTCCGTACTCCAACTTACACACTCAGAACTCCTATTGTTGGTAGAGCAACTTCTTAAGCTAGTTCACATAGCATCATGCTCAAGCTTACTACGACCACATTACAACACCTGCATAGTTTCATACTCTCGTGCACCCAAGCATACACAGACACTCTGGCTTGCAGAGTCTTATTAAACCTCAATAGCTTTTGCATTTTTTCAACGCTTTCATGTATCATATATGCATTGGTATTCTGGTCTTAACAAAGTCTTCCTAAGCCTAAAATGGCCTCTGTGTGTTTCACATATAGCCAGTAGCTACATATAGAGCTACTACCGCTTACTTCCATTGTTCAACACATTATACACAACGTATACACACAAAAAAACACTCTCATACAGTAAAGCCAAAAACTTCTTTTCATTCACAACAGATACTTTCCATGCTTTCTTTTCAAACCCTAAAACTACTCTTCCCCCTCTCCCGAGTTACAAAATCCCTCAGTCCTTTTTCAAGATAGAGCTCTTCCATCTCTTTAACCGATTTCTACAATTCAACAACTGTCCCTAAATTATTGCAACCATTGATATTTTTGGAAAACTTACCTATGACTCACTCAAACAAATCCTATCTTCTTACAATTCCACTCAAACTCTCTCTCGAGTCATCCCACTGTCTTAGGAGTCTGTTACATAACTTTGATGTTTGCATTGACACCTATACTAATAGATAAGACACTTTTTTTACATGAACTTTTACAATGGCCCCTCCTTGGGCTGATGTCTAGATCTAAGGATCTAACTAGACATTTACACTTTAACCTTGGAAGCCAATGCTCCTTCATCACTTTGTTTTCAATGAGAGTTCAAACTTTATCTTTAAATCACAATACACTTTCTTTTACTGTACAAAGATTTTTCGTTAAAGGCATAACGTGGGTCAAAGAACCCTTGTACAAAGTTTACCAAGTCTTCAACTACATTTATCACAACAGTACCAACTTTATCACCTCTTTTCTTTCAAATATTTCAATGTTTGAAAATATCTCCAAGCTTATTTTCTCCTTATTTACAAATTTAGGCTATTCTTCCAAAAATTATTTGGAACAAAATTACAATAATGGGATGGTAATACCATACCATTCACCCACATATACTAAGTTGAATATCAATTTGAGGATAATACATCAAATAATTTCCAAGTTTTCTCATCAAATATTACCTCTTATCATACATTCTCAATTTGTGTTATTATAACTTAAGAGGTAAGTCATGCTTTATGCATGTGGGATAGAACCTCATTTTTTTATTACAATAATAATATAATACTTGTGATTCTTTATGGACTCACAATCTAACAATACCAATGAGTTATCCTCTAACCTTGATATGATATAACCCCGAGACAACCTCTAAGTGAAATCCTTCCATTGATCATCCTATATACCTTCCAATCCTAGTGTCTGATCATTCTTCCATCCATGCTGCCAAATATTAGTACTGGTTAGATTTGTAGCATCAACTAGTACATACATACCATGATCATTCAGTGTATTTAACAAGTCTTGAGGGAGTTGATGATGCCCAAAACATCCTATCCAAGGATCAATCCCAAAGCTAACCTTTTTCCTACCTCATATTCTCCAAGCAAGTAAATTTCCAATAAGAGGGAAAGACATGGCTAGATATTTCTAGGTATTTAATAATTTTTTATTAGTTTTATAGATAACCTAATCCATTCTAAATGGGTCTAAATATATTTGAGAGATAACTTTATGTCATAGACGAGTTTCCAAATACATTGAGCTGCAATTGCTTTACTAAACTAGTGAATATATTTTAATCCCTAGTCACCTAGAGAAATTATGTGTTTTTATCTTCTTCCAATCCATAAGAAGGGAAAGCATTTTTTCCTTATCTTTTTCTATCACTCCAATGTGTATGTAGGCCATAGAGTGCCGATACATATGGACAATCTCAAGAACATATTTAGTAAGTGTCAACCTACCTCCAATATATAGTCACATGTTACACTAGGTAGTGATCATCTTTTCTACCTTCTAACATATCCATAACCGATCATGCATTACAACAAAGGAGGGTTATGTTGTGCTACTTCCCCTAACTAATAACGACAAAATAATCTTGGTTTAAATAATGTAAAGTTCTAAGTGCTTATGTAAGTTATGTATCTAACACCTGAACATACCAAACATTCTAATGCTATAGAATATCAAATTCATAACATATGTTATCCAAATTCCAACAATTGGATCGATTAGAGTTTTATTTAATAAAATATCAATATTATTATAATTAAAAATAGACAATATATAATAGAAATGAAAATTAAAAAAAATAGTTTATTGGTATCCTTCAATATTCTATTGTCTGTTGTAATCTCTATCTTAGATATTCATGAAGAATCACATAACCAATTTATTGTATGAGTGTTTCAAACCTCAAGATAGATTAATTACAAGAAGCATCAAATATTCAACAAGCTAACTGTGTTTTGCATATACAATATGGAATTTCATCAACTAATTTTATCTCTATTGCATATTAATGAATGCATGGTGTCATAAACCCACCTGTAACACATAATTTTCCTTGAGAATTTCTTATTTACTCATTTTGAAAATATAGAATCACTTTCATTGCATTATGATTGTTAATTACTTTCATTGCATTACTGGGATTCTAAAGTCCCTAGTAATGTTCATTCGACTTATATTTATTATGAAATGGGGTAAGCAACTCAGGATAGCCAACTCAGGATAGCCTACTTTCATTTTCTTTTCATTTAACTAGGGCGAGATGGAATAAATCCTATTGAAGCCACTATTAAGACTAAGTAAATAATAGCAATATTAAGAACCTACACTATCAAGAGAATTTTAATTAGTTGAAGTTGTAAATCACTATGATCTTGAACTATGCATCCCTTCCTTGCAACTATGTTCTCCTTTTTTAATAATTGTTTCTATTATCAATGTAAGGAGATTTTATTCTATGTTGTGATTCATTTGTACGATTATATTATTACTATTTTTTTCAAACTTTTCCTAAGAGGTAGGTACTAAGCAGCGTTTCTGTCGATTTCATTTATCTTTTATTACTTTTCACTATAATTGAAATTGAAATTATAAAATTTTGAATTATTTTCCACCATCATTTGATTGTATCACCCTCAATACAAAGGATTCATGTATTCATCAATGCATACATGAAAATGAAAATGTGATCACCAAAATTAGAAGTAATTCACTAAAAGATTGCATTTACCCCGTAGTAACTTTCATACACAATTATCATGGTATGACTACTATTATTAACTGAGAAAGAGTGTTCCACTATGTGATATTTGTTTCCATTAATATTAAACAGTGGAATGGACACCCTCACCGTCATTTAGATCACAACCAAGATGAAATTGAGAATCACCACAACAATTGTCTTTCTTCCCAAAAGGATATCTAAATTCTCAAAAGATAGTCATCATTTTGACTAACTAGACATGATGTTGAGGAGGAGAAGGGAACACAAAATAAGACAAATGCAATTAATATTGAGGGGAATTGAATTGGGAAGGAGAGATTGCATTCTCATTCTCTTCTCTTGGAAATAAAAAAAAATCATCGATGAAATCAACTTAACAAAGGAGAAAGATGACAACAATAAGCTTCAGAAGGGGGTTTTGCAAATACAAACAAACATCAAGAATCTGATAGTGGGCATGAGGGAAATGACATGGAGTTGCAATACAGATTCTAGAAGACTGAAAAAGATAACGTTCCAATTAGAAATTGCTTTAAATTCCTTCCATCTTCCTTTCACTTCTTATCTTGAAAGTTTGTAATATGTGGACACTAAGTAATGTCATTCTTTCTCATGTAGATCACTATATTAAATTCCTACTAGCTTCCCTCCATTTTGTAACCACCTTCTTATTGTCATTGTTGCAAAAAAATTTAGGTATACGAGTTGGATAATGGGTAAAAAGTTTGGTCCTTTAATAGTTTTCTAACTTGGTGCTTCATCCCTTTGGTGGCCATCTCAACCCTCCTCCTTTTATGTCTACTTGTATGTAATCCTTCCCTTTGAATTATGAGCATGTACATGGATGTGAAGTTCTACCCATGTGACATTTATTGGTGCAACTATTGTGGATATGGAGTCCATATGGGTGAGTTATAACCACTAATTGTTACGAGGAAAATCTCTCTATGGCTAGGGTGAACCACAACAGACAGGTATGACTGTAGAAATCGACTCAATTCCAACATATGCTATATAAACTAATGTGCAAGAGAGGTAAGAAAGGGGCCTACCTCGTCCAAATGTTTGATGATGTCCACCATTGAGCACTTCGACCCAAATCTTTATACCTGCAACAAGTTCTCAACAAACAAGTAGAGCAAGCATATAGTGATAATATAAAAGGTTAGCACATTAGATAGCATAATCCATTAATATACAAAACAAACATGCCCATGGATCATAATACATATATTTGCAAGATATCAATTGGACAGGAAAGGAGTACTTCTATTAATAAATGATCAGCAGAAGTGGAAATATTACAAAATTCTGTGTCGGCACGGTTCGGAACCAAGAAACTGAGTTCCTTCCAACTGGGCCTCCACCACTTCAATCCTCCACCAAAGGCAAGCTCATATAAGGGAGACAAAGAGGTCTCCATCAATAAGGGAAGAGCTTGGGGGATGAACACTATGTTCAGACTTAAAGGACAAAGGGATGCATACTCAATATGAAGTAAACAATTTCTCCAAAGTAACTTTGCTCTCAAAGTTGAATTCTCTCCTCTTTTCATAGCTCGGAATTGGCTTTTTTATAGCCTTCAAAATGCAATTGAAGGGCCGAGTCGGAACGTTTCCAGTATATGGAAGGCCAAGGATCAAAGATCTCCCGCCGTGACATGGAAACCCGACATTTAATTTTGATTTTTTGGCACAAATCCCAATGCACGCAGGTTGTAGTGGAGCAGCCAGTGTATACGCTTGTTGTATAGCTTGCAAGGTGCGTACAAGTGAAAAAATATTTATTTTTGTCTCTAGATTTATCAATCAGAGAAAGTAAGTCTGCATGGGGGAATGGAATAAGGCCCTCTCTGCAAGATTGCATAGGGTGAGGAAAATCTTGCTCTAACAGGTGCCCCCTAATGTGTGAGGTCAGAGGAGTATCTGCGATAGCTGAAATACATTATAAATAACCCAGAAGTGGAGTGGTAGAGAACCAGCTGGACGAACTCAATTTCTCATTACATTCTCCACTGACTTTGAATACATGGCTTCCAAGAATACACTATAGATCCATTTGAACAATATACCAAATAAATGTCTGTGGCCATGAATAGGCAAATACAAATGCGGTTACATGCCGACAGCTATCATGGTCACGAACAAGGCCTAGTAGAACTAGTCTCAAAACCAATCTGAAGAGTCTGTATACCATGGAGTAGAATCTGATCTCCCATGATCACTGAAGTCATATAGGTATTGTTCCAATGAAAAGGAAGCAACAACTCAGGAAAGTTGCGGCCACATAGTGATGTCTTCAAGTCTTCTACACAATCCTCCAAAGGTGCAAGTCTACATCATGTGAATAAAGGAGTTGAGGTCGAACACAATGAGACATCGTTTGATTACCGGTCATTGATGTATACCGTTAACAAACGTGAGACAACCTACCGATAATTAAAGTAGGTATCAAGGCAACAAGTATATTCTTACAAGTGTGAATAGAGGAGTCGGTGTCGAACACCTGAAGAATCCATCGATCAAGAGACATTGATGTATTCCCAACTGTCGATGGGGAGAGAGCCTACCACTGATGACTGCAAGCGTCAAGGTACTCATAAGACTCTAGGTCCCGTTTTCAGAATAAATGGGTTGATGTCGATGGAAAGAGATCCGGTGAAAGGAGAGCATTAAGGCATCTCTCATCAGTCAGTACGAGGTACAAAGCAGGAGCTTCATGATTTGGTGGGAATCAAAAGAAGAACAAGTTCACAAACCAATGACCATGTGCATCTTTCACGTGTGCCAAGTGCAAGCAGTACACAAAAAAGACCCTCTGAATAACATCCAATGATGAAAATTGTTGACAAAGGCGAGGAAACCACCAATAAGGCTAATGGAATCCAAGACACTGCATGAATCCCAATGTGTGAATAGATGTCTTGCCGTCAAACACAAGGGAAACCACCCAGTTGACAACCAATGATGAAATGCCGACTGCTAGGTTCAAGGTTACCTACCAATGATGAAAGTAGGGCCAGGGTGCATGATAGTACTAAAGTATCATGTGATTTTGAGACAAACTAAGGGTATGGATGACATGCAAAGTCAAGAGTTCTGAGGAGTAGTCGACACAGGTTGATGGAATTCCTTTGAACAAGAGCATGAGACATATGGTGGAATCTGGTAGCATAGACCCAATGATAAAATCATGAGATGCAGGAGGCATCAATGAAGTTCTCTGTAGGGACTGGAAGAATAACTAGTCGGTAGAGGAGACTCTGTAACGAGCTTAGCTTCCTAAGGCCATGCTAAACCCAAAATTGTGATGAATGGACTCAAATAACGTTGTTCGTCGTTAAAAGGTGACATGACTAATGCCAATATAATATAATACTCCCTTTTCGCTCGTCTTTTTTTGTTTTTTTCATAAAAAATGAATGCTATGATACAAAGGAGGAATCGAGTGTCGCAAGTAAGCAAAACTAGTTCCAGCAGTGGAACATACCTATGCTCAATGCAGGGAAGTGCATGCGGGAGATGGACACTCGGGGGAATGTTCCCTCCTGGGTATAGGGTGTCAACTTGCGAAGGATATAAACAAGGCTCTGCTTGGTTGAGGATGCAAAATTGTTGAGGCAAACAGTTTATAACGCAAAGCGAGAACCGACTATAGGATCAATACTGCAAGCAGGGGCATGAGATGCAATCACAACTTAACACCAAAAAATTTCATTTTTTATGTCTTTTAGTCTACTTGGTGTGAAAAAGGGATAAACTTGTGCCAAGTAGACGTCTCTTCAAAACCAATTTACGAGTGTGAAAAAGACAAGTTCACTCGGCGATCTTTTCACTTTTTGATAACGAGTCCGAAAAGAGCTTAACTAAGACTCATGATCTTTCAAATCCAATTTAACGAGTGTGAAAGGGACAAATCACTTGGCAATAATTTTGCTTTTTTTAGATGAGTTAGAAAATAGCTTAACTAAGACTCATTTGGGAGTCCACGGGTTATAACATCGCATGTTTATGAATGAGAAATGAGGCTCATCATAAAGTCACGTACGAGTTGTGAGGGACTCCTGGTCCTATGAAAAAATCTTTGCATGGGCACCAAATGCAGTAGGGGATCTAACTAGAGCACCCATGTTTGGTAAGTCTCTACCACTTGATAACAACACAACTTTATAGCAGATGGAAGGTTCTGTGTCACAACAAATGGGTTTTTACCTAGGGCATAAAGAGTTTCAGTTATAGGATAATCTGAAAATGCATAACGGAATGGATACCTGACCTATATGCTGGGTAATGAACATACTTGCCCAAGGTGAAAAACGGTCGACAAAGTACTAAAATCTGCAAGAATCTCAGGTTAAAACTGCAAAAACGAACTCGATCCATTTTTGTATTAGTCCATTAGGTACAAAAAATGGTTTAAACTATAGAAAGTGGGTAAAAATGATTTATAAATAGTAATAAAATAAAAAAATACTATACCATTTTGATTTTTCACCCAACTAGTGCAAATTGGACCAACATTCCTCCAAGATTCAAACGATGATTGCAGCAACATCTGATAATGAAATCATGAGCCATTTGGATCAGGTAATTCTTGTTCTCTTCCTCTTCAATTTCAATGGTTTAAAATTTTGAATTAGGTCTTAAATTTTTAGTTATTAAAGGCACAAAGTATAGATTTTGGTGTACACGGGCTGGCCGTGATTAGGTCACGTATACGATGAGGTATACACCCCTGTGTGAACTAAAGGGGGCATATATTGAGCCCTACACGTGACTGTGTGTAGAGGAAGTCACATACAGGCACACAAATGACCAAAATGAAGAGTTCTAACTCAAAATTGTATTTGTTTTTGACATGATGGTTCTTGAATGGCGAGAGAGGGAACATGAGGATGTTGATGTCGTTGTAGATAAAGATCCAGGGGCCCAAATGGCCTTAAAACAATGTGGTTTGTATAATTTTTGGGCACTCAAAGGAATGAGAGCCTAGGTGAGGTTGTTGGAGATGTTGGTGGGTTACTGGGACCCTGATAGTGAGAGCTTCAATCTCAATGGGAAACCATTGAGAATTGAAGTGGAGGACATTTAATTTATGACTGGTCTATCACGCTCGGGGGAGGTTGTGAAACTCAAATAATGAGGAGCATGTAGCTGGATGAAGATAGAAGAATATATTGATGCCCACTGTGTAGCTGAGACTCCTAAGGTAGGGAGTTAAGTCCCTATCCGGCCAATAAACAACCTCAGTCTGAAGATCATTGTCCTAGTTTTGACCAGGATCACCAGTTCGACCTTGTTGCACCAGGCATCGAGGCCGCTCATGTTCTATGCAGTGCAGTGTGTGAGACCCACAATGTACGGCTGGTGTACCTCACTATTGGCCAATATGAAGATTCAGTTGATGGAGTGTAAACAGGGGGGTAAAAGAAATTTCAGGTTTGCCTCCATCTTGTGCAGTTTCTTTTTCGAGCAGGTTCCAGGTTTGGGACCTAGAGTTAAGATTCTCCCAAGAGGACCTCGCGATCCAACCATGGCACGGTGGACCGAGGTGATGAAGCGGCAGGGAGGAGGTAGGGTGTCAACACCCTACAACGAGGACTTTTTCTACTGGTGGCGGTGAAAGGTCATAGCTATGGATGACTATCCCTATGAGGGGATTGACTTCAGAGGAGATACATACATGCCACTTCCACCAGGGGCCGCTTATGGTGACATAGGTATGTCAAAATGTTTTTACATATTTCATTTTTTTGTATTTTTGTTTAATTAGGACAAAAATATTTTTGGATGGTGCTTAATTATTGACTAGAATTTTTGTGTTGCATACGTGGGTCCATGATGACCAGAGGGTTTCCTTCGACATTGATGGAGGAACTCGGGACACGAAGCAGCGAGAGGAGAAGTTGAGAGGCTAATACAAAACGTGCAAGGCAACCTGTCGCGTCTGACTCACAGGATACCCATGGTTCAGGTAGAGGATCTGCCTGAAGCCATGCAGCGACAGGTGGTTGGTTTGTTGAAATTAATAAGACAACTAAGAGGGGGGGTGAATCATTTGTTACCGTGCTTAAACAATTTATGAATATTCAAATAATTTTAATCTCTTTCAAGTGACCATCAATATTATACAAGATATGAACAACAAGAATAATGAACATCAGTCACACATAAGATATACATAGAGACAGATTTTTCATGAGAAAACCCATAAAGGGAGAAAACCTCTTCTTCTTCGAATGATAGGTGGTCTTTTAAGTTCTGTACATCATCTATCCTTGAGCACCAACTCAATCTGAGGCTACTACCTCTGTTTTACAAGATCCAACTTGTTGAGAGAACCAACTCTCTGGTTTCTCTAGCACCCACTAGAAGCAAGAACCAACTCCCTGTGTGTTCCAACACCGACTGGATGGAAACACCTACTTCCACTTATATAAGCACCAACTTGCATACAGAAAACTCTGTGTTTTCTTGAGCACCACCCTGCCACCCTGTTTTTCTAGCCACAACTAGATGGAAGATACAACTTCCAATATTCAAGCACCAAATTGAATATCAGAGGACCACAGTCCTCCCTAGCACCACCCAACCTCCCTGTTTATAAATAAATGAATGAATAACCGCCAGTACAGATATATCAATGCTTACCACTTCTCCTTTGTTTTGCAATTCTTCTCTGCTTCATAATCCTTCTGCTCTGTTTATCTTCTGTTTATCATTTCTGGGTTTGATCTCACATTGTGCATTCTGCAATTTTTCTTTCTCCCAGTTTACTTCATTTTTCAGTCAGAATTGCTGACCACGCTCATTCACATCATTTCCATTTTATGCACACAAACCTCTGCAGTTACAAATCGAATCTGCCCGGGCAAAAATGCCTCAGCAACTGAATCGTCAACCGTCCATGAATCATGATTTAGTTCAGCTATCTGAATCGTAACTGATCAGTTAATATTGAAGAGAAACAATATCCCTTCGATCATATTCTTGATTAAGCTGCATCGTTGGATTACAAACAGTGGGTCTCGTGCTTATCTCATATGCCCGCTGGCTGTGACCGTTAGCTAAACAAAACTTCATTTCACGATTTCTCATTTCGACATTCTGTTGATGAAGGGTCTCGATACTTTAAGTCGTGATCTCCAAAACCCTGAAAAAGGATCTTAGCTAAACTGGCTCCTTCCCTTCTCGTGACCACCGATGGTGACCACAGGCTACGCCAAAAGGCTCTTTGCAATTTCGCGTATCAGAAATCTTGTGATGAGATGTTTCGACTCTCCCAAGTCACAATCTCTGAAATGGAGCTTATCTGGGCTAGCTCCTTCCTCCAGCCTTTGATGATGTGACCTTTTCTATGACCACGGGCCATACCTTATCGCGATTTCACATATCACGAGTTGGAAGGTTAGAGCAATTCCTTCCTTTGACTTTCCATTCAGCGAAATGTTAATCCCTCACCACGTGTCCCTCTTGGATCAATGGTCAAGATATTATCGCGATTTTGCAACTTCACGGGCCTTCGTCGTGCCTGATCAATAGTCCACGATCTCCCTTTGATCAATGACTTAGATTAAGTCATGGTTTCACATTTCGTGATTTCAAAGGCTAGAGCACCTCCTTTCTAAATTCAGATCTGACGGTCATCGGGAATTCTGAATGTGATCCAACGATCATTTTTGCTCTTCACTGTTGATCTTTCCATTGCCATGCCATTATCACTATGATGTTGATCATGCTAGTCTTTGCCATCAATGACAAACACGCAGACTCTGCCTCTGTCTGAAAACATGCCAACAATCTCCCCCTTTGGCATTGATGGAAACCCCTTGAAGAACATCCAACTATACCATTGTAGCATCCTTGACTATACCACTGTAGCATCCTTGAAATTACCACACTTTCTCCCCCTTTGACATCAATGTCAAAGAAGACACACACTCCCCCTGAGCTATTGCAGTACATCTCGAAGATATCAGAAATGCAACAGGCACATACTCCCCCTGGAAACTATGTATGGAAGAACCAGAGCGATGTTCACCAAAAAAAATAACAGATATTCAATAAGTACTCCCCCTGACAAGGTGGATAGATTAGACAAAGGAGAATATAACCCCAACTTCTGACGAAGATATCCAAAAGGTGTCACTGCTAACAGTTTAGTAAAGATATCAACTATCTGTTCTGTGGAAGGAATATAATGCAGTTGAACAACTCTATTTGTAACTTGTTCTCTGAGAAAATGGTATTTTATTGGGATATGCTTAGTCTTGGAATGGAGAATAGGATTCTTGGAGACACTAATGGCACTGGTGTTATCACAGTGAATTGCAATCAAATCAGTATAATTTACCTTCAAATCTACAAGAGTTTGGATCATCCATAAAATATGAGTGCAGGAAGTAGCTGCAGCAATGTACTCTGCTTCTGTAGTTGATAAGGAAATAGATCCTTGCTTCTTACTAATCCATGCTACCAACGAGTCACCTAGAAAGAATGCACCTCCACTGGTGCTCTTTCTCTCATCCACACAATTTGCCCAATCTGCATCTAAATAAGCAGTTAACTATAAATTCTGATTTATGGGATACCACAGACCATAATTCATTGTTCCCTTCAAGTATTTGAATATCCTTGTTACAGCTACCAAATTACTTTGTTTAGGAGCAGACTGATAACGACCTACCATTCCAACAACTTGCATTATATCAGGACATGATGTTGTGATGTACAAAAGACTGCCTATCATTGAGCGATATGTCCTTTGATCAACATAAGGTGAAATATCATCTTTATTGATCTTGCAACCAACCACCATAGGTGTACTAATAGGAGAAGAATCTTCCATCTGAAATTTCTTCAACATCTCTTTCAAATATTTTTCTTGAGAGATAAATATTCCTGCAGAACTCCGATTTACTTGTAAACTAAGAAAGTATGGCAACTCTCCTATCATGGACATCTCAAACTCTGTTTGCATAGAGTTAGCAAACCACTGGACAGAGGATTCATTAGTACAGCCAAAAATAATATTATCTACATAAACCAAAACAACTAGTAAATTATCACCTTCAGACTTAATGTAAAGATTGTTGTCAACAATACCTTTCTTGAACCCTTTGTTTTGTAAAAAATTGTCCAGTCTATAATACCAAGCTCGTGGTGCTTGTTTCAGTCCATATAAAGCCTTATTTAGCTTGCAAACATAATCAGGATTATATGTCAATGAAAATCCTTCAGGTTGCTCCATATATACTTCTTCCTCTAGATCTCCATTAAGAAATGCTAACTTAACATCCATCTGATAAAATTTAAAGTTCTTATGACATGAATATGCAAGAAACATTCTGATGGCTTCCAATCTTGCCACTGGTGCAAAATTTTCATCAAAGTCCCGACCTTCAACTTGTGAATACCCTTTACATACCAATCTGGCTTTATTTCTAACAACTTGTCCTTTTTCATTCATTTTATTCTTGAACACCCATTTGGAACCTATTAGATTCTTATCTTCAGGTCTATGAACAAGCTCACAAGTATTGTTCTTCTCAATTTGATCAAGCTCTTCATTCATAGCTCTATTCCAATCATCATGATGGCTGGCTTCATAAAAAAATTTAGGTTCAATCATAGATAAAAAGGAAACATGAGATTGTTCCGAGTCTTTAATCAATTTCCTTCTTGTCTGAACTCCTTTATTTATATCTCCAATTATCTAATTTTCAGGATGATTCTTTCTAACAATTCTGAGAGGTGATTTTTCTTCTTTCTGTTGATTTGTGTCATTCGGAGTATTTATATCTTCATCTTATTCAAATTCTTCTCTTTCTGATCCTTGGACCTATTCATCTTCATCTTCAACTATATCTTCTGTGCTTGTTTCAACACTGCTTACATTTCGTACAGGGATTTCTTCATCTACTTTTATGTCGATAGAATCAACCAATTTATGTAGCCTCTTATTGTAGCACCTATACCCTTTACTGTTTGTAGCATAACCTAAGAAGATACCTTCATCATCCCTATCATCATATTTCCCAATATTTTCATCATTATTCTTGATATAACACTTGCTCCCAAAGACTTTAAAATGATTGATTGAAGCAGGTCTTCCAAACCATAGTTCATAAGGAGTCTTTTCACTGTGTGGCCTGAGATGAGCTTTGTTAAGGATATGAACAGCTGTATGGATTGCTTCCACCCAATATGTCTGAGCAATATTCCTTTCATTCATCATTGAGCTTGTCATCTGCTGAACTGATCTATTATGTCTTTCAACTACTCCATTTTGCTATGGAGTTCTTGGAATAGTGTATTCTCATTTGATTCCATGTTTATCATAGAACTCTTTGAAGTTCCATGAACTAAACTCTCCTCCTCTATCAGACCTTACTACCTTAAATCTTTTTCCTGTTTGATTCTCAGTCAGAGCCTTAAACACTTTGAATTTTTCAAATGCTTCAGATTTTTCCTTCAAAAAGGCAACCCACGTTAGTCTAGAATAATCATCAATAATCAACATAAAATAGTTTTCTTTTCCTGTACCTTCTTTTCTTGATGGTCCACATAAATCCATATGTACTAACTGGAGAGGTTTTTCTGTTGAAGGAAAGTTTTTAGATTTGAATTGAGTGCGAGTAAGATTTCTTATCTAGTAAGGTTTACAAACAGAGTCATATGGCTTTGATATCTTCGGAAGATCTTTTACTGCCCCGTTGTTTCTAAGCTTGATTATATGATCAAAATTTAGGTGTCCAAGTCTCCTATGCCATAGCCAACTTTCATCATATTTTCTTAAGTGGCATTCTTATTTTTCTTCTTTTAACACATAGACATTGTTTTCTGTTCTTATCCCTTTTGCAACCAATTGTCCTGAATTCAAAGACTTTATTTTACAATCTTTAGAAGTAAAAACAACTTCACGTCCTTTGTCACAAACTTGACTGACACTTAGTAGATTATGTTTCATACCATCTACAAACAACACATCTTGAGCTTTTCCTTTTCCATTACTTAGGCTTACCATTCCTTTACCTTTTATTTTTCCTAGTGCATCATTTCCAAAGGTTACATTCCCTGATTTGTTTTCACTTAGAGTTAGAAACTTACTTTTGTCTCCAGTCATATGTTTGGAACATCCACTGTCAATATACCAAGGATTCTTTTGTCTTTGGGCTAATAACACTAATCTCCACTGGTCATCTTCTTTCTTCTTCCAAACCTTGAAATTTTTAGTAGCAGGATTTAGATCTGGCTTATAGTTCCTTAAGAGATAGTTTGCAACTTTATGTCCATAATTATGGCAGTTGTAACATTCTGGTTCACTGAATAACAGATCATAATGATTGTTATGCTTATAACTGTTGTTATGTTTCACCTGTGTCCTTCTCCCAGTCATCACATGATTTATAATCTGTTATTGTTTGTTTCTTGGCCATCTCAATCTTTGTGGTGGCAGATAATTATTCCTTGAAAAACTTGATTTCTCATATCTAAATCTTAAAGAACAATTTATAGCTTTGTGACCAAAGTTAGAAAAAAAAAAACAATATCCATAGAAAAATCCTTTGTACCTGGTAAAAGACTGTCTTCTTTGAGTGGGTTGATTTCTTTCATGCTGATAGTTTCTCTGATCTACAGATTCAGTTCTAGTACTTTTTCTTTCATTCCTTCTTGGTGGCTGATTTTCTTTCTTTGTTTCTACAGAGTGGTTGTTGTCAATGATTGTAGATTTGACAAACTTGATGGGTTCTGTATTACTTGGATGATCACTATTTGATCATTTTTCATAGCCCAAGCCAGCTTTCAACTTTGGATTCCTTTACTGATTTAGAATGGAAGTTAATTCTTCTGAGGCTTTAATACTTGACAGATTTTGGTGATACAATGCCTTAAACTTCTCCATTTATTTTCTGGTTTTTACTATCTCTTCTTCTAAGGCTTCACACCTTGCTTTCTTCTCTGATAATTGTTGTTTCAGAATGTCTTCTATTTTCTTTGCCTCTTCTAACTCCAATTTTAGTAGAGAAAAGTATTCATCAGGTTTTTTATCATTCATTTTAAACTGCATCAACAATTGTTTTTATTTTCTCTTCTTACATATGAGTCTGTCAATTTCTTCCAAAGCACAGATTAATTCACCTTCCATATTCACCACAGCTTCTTTGTCATCCATTTCACCTCCCGAATGTTCATCACCAAGATCTCTCATAGCCATAAGCATAAAATCATTCACTTTGTCTTCACAAGATGAATCACTATCTATGTCTTCTGAGGAGTTGTCATTGTTTGCACACAAACTTTTATTTTCACTATATTTCATAAATTTGTATTTATTTTCATCATCAGAGTTCTGATCCCTTTTCTGGTGAGGAAACTTAGATGCAAAATGACCTATCTTACCACAGTTAAAACATTTGAAAGGGAGATTTCCTTGATATTTTCTTGATCCTTTCTTTAACGTTCTCACAAATTTTGCCTCAATATCATCTAATTCTGAATCAATATTCTTGTCTTCTTTAAAAGATGCTTCTCTATTAATGGATTTATCTTTGCTAATTCTCATTTCATATGCAGTTAGAGTTCCTAGGAGTTGATCAATGGTTAGATTTTTAAGATCATTTAGTTCTTCTATTGCAGAGACTTTTGGATTAAATTTATCAAGCAGAGATCTTAAAATCTTCTGAACTAAAAATGATTCTTCAATTTTCTCACCAAGACCCTTCATGGCATTCACAAGCTCTTCAATTCTTAAAAATTACTTGCTAACTGTTTCATCTTCATTCATCTTTAGTTGTTCAAACTTCAATCTATATGTTTGAAGTTTGGCATCTTTTACTTTTTCATTTCCTTCATAACTGTTAATAAGTTTATCCCACATTTCTTTGGCAGTTTGAAGATGCATCACCTTTACAAACTCAGCTTCTACAATTCCATTCAAGATAGCATTCATTCCCTTAGCATTAAAGATAAATTCTAACTTATCATCCTTGGAAGCTAGCACAACAGGCTTTATGTATCCGGTCTCTACTACATCCCAAACATCAACACCTAAGGCCATTAAGTATGTTCTCATTCTAACCTTCCAGAAGGAAAAATTTGTTCCATCAAACAGAGGAGGCTTATTGGTTGAAGTCCCTTCATGACTTGTCATGTTTAAGCTTACAAATCTACCTTTAAATAAAAGGAACCCGCTCTGATACCAATTGTTGAAATTACTAAGACAACTGAGAGGGGGGGGTGAATCAGTTGTTACCGTGCTTAAACAATTTATGACTATTCAAATAATTTTAATCTCTTTCAAGTGACCATCAATGTTATACAAGATATGAACAACACGAACAATGAACATCAGTCACACATAAGATACACACAGAGACAAGTTTTTCATGAGGAAACCCATAAAGGGAGAAAACATCTTCTTCTTCGAATGATAGGTAGTCTTTTAAGTTTTGTACATCATCTATCCTTGAGCACCAACTCAATGTGAGGCTACTACCTCTGTTTTACAAGCTCCAACTTGTTGAGAGCACCAACTCTCTAGTTTCTCTAGCACCCACTAGAAGGAAGCACCAACTCCCTGTGTGTTCTAGCACTGACTGGATGGAAGCACCTACTTCCACTTATACAAGCACCAACTTGCATACAGAAAACTCTGTGTTTTCCCGAGCACCACCCTGCCACCCTGTTTTTCTAGCCACAACTAGATGGAAGATACAACTTCCAATATTCAAGCACCAAATTGAATATTAGAGGACCACAGTCCTCCCTAGCACCACCCAACCTCCCTGTTTATAAATAAATGAATGAATAACCACCAGTACAGATATATCAATGCTTACCACTTCTCCTCTGTTCTGCAATTCTTCTCTGCTTCATAATCCTTCTGCTCTGTTTATCTTCTGTTTATCATTTCTGGGTTTGATCTCACACTGTGCATTCTGCAATTTTCCTTTCTCCTCGTTTACTTCATTTTTCAGTCAGAACTGCTGACCACGCTCAGTCACATCATTTCCATTTTATGCACACAAACCTCTGCGGTTACAACTTGAATCTGCCCAGGCAAAAATGCCTCGGCAACTGAATCACCAATCGTCCATGAATCATGATTCAATTCAACTAACTGGATCATAACTGATCAGTTAATCTTGAAGAGAAACAATATCCCTTCGATCATATTCCTGATTAACCTGGATCGTTGGATTACAAATGCTGGGTCTCGTGCTTATCTCATATTCCCACTAGCTGTGACCTTGAGCTAAACAGAACTTCATTTTGTGATTTCTCATTTCAACATTCTTGTGATGAAGGGTATCGATACTTTAAGTCGTGATCTCCGAAACCCCAAAAAAGGAGCTTAGTTGAATTGGCTCCTTCCCATATCGAGACCACCGACGATGACCACAAGCTAAGCCAAAAGACGCTTTGCAATTTTGTGTATCGAAAATCTTGTGATGAGATGTTTCGACTCTTCCAAGTCACAATCTCTGAAATGGAGCTTAGCTAGGCTAGCTCCTTCCTCTAGCCTTTGACGATGTGACCTTGTCTATGACCATGGGCCAGACCTTATCGCAATTTTTCATATCGTGAGTTGGAAGGTTAGAGAAATTCCTTCCTTTGACTTTCCAGTCAGCAAAATGTTAATCCCTCGCCACGTGTCTCTCTTGGATCAACGGTTAAGATCTTATCCGAATTTTGCAACTTCACGGGCCTTCATCGTGCCTGATCAATGGTCCACGATATCCCTTTGATCAACGACTTAGATTAAGTCACGGTTTCACATTTTGCGATTTCAAAGGATAGAGCACCTCCTTTCTGAATTCATATCTGATGGTCATCAAGAATTCTGAATGGTATCCAACGATCATTGTTGCTCTTCACTGTTGATATTGCCATTTCCATGCCATTATCGCTGCATTGCTGATTGTGTTGATATTTTCCATCAATGACAAACATGCATACTCTGCCTCTGTCTGAAAACATGCCAACATGGTTTACCCAAAGCATGGGTACGACTCTTTCAGCATCTTGCAAACGCCGTGGTTTGCTACCATGACACACATACGGTGCCACAGGCGTATATGTCATGGGATATTATAATACTGGTTGTATATGTATATTGAGGGTGTTAGCCCCATTTTGTACTATAAACACCATATGTTTTGAAATATATAAAAAAGGATCTTCGACTTTACTTATATTTTACAATGTGTACATTTGATTAGATGGTTTTCTTTGCTTTTAATTATGTGACAAATGCCAATCTAAAACAAAGTTAGCATAAGCATTTGATACATGATTAGAACTCTTAGGAATATGATAATATGTAATAAAATCAAATTGTCGTTCTAAAATACGTACCCGTAGGAATCATCGGAGTAACATAGGATCACGCACACAGTAACGGCCGTTCAACTGAAGTACTACTAACTGGGAATATAGGCGAATTTCTAATGAACGAATGCCATGTGAGATAACATAGCATATAAGTTCTATAACGGCTCTATATTCGACAAGATTATTCGTGGATGTTTCTAGGCATACGCCTCCTAAAGACACCAGTAAACCCTCGGGTGAGTAAACCACCCAAGCGGTGGAAGCCAAGTTTCGTGTATGATGATTGGCCCCGTTTGCGAATCCTAAGTAGACTGATGACTCCATTGACATCTGTTAACCAAGTGAAAACTCTATAAGAAACCCGAAGACGAAAAAAGAAAAGAGATATATACACTAAATTACATTAGTATACAAAGAGTTCTGCCCAATCCTGGGGCTCAAACATAATATTGTTTCAATTAGAGCCCATTTATGGGCTCTGCCAACTTATTCCCTTCGCAATATTCTAACTCATAGGCTCCTTTTTCTAGAACACGTCGCATGATATAAGGACTGTGCCACATGGGTTTAAACTTGCCTGCCCCCAACGGTTCTTTGGCTTGATCGTACAAGAGGACCAAGTCACCCTCCACGTACAATCGAGGACGAAAATACTTATCATACTGGACCTTAACATGTTGTTTGTTTGCCTCGATAGCCATAGATGCGTCTCGTTGTTGCTCATCAAGACTTTCTAGGTATACAAGGCATTGCTCGAGATCAGAAGTTTCAGGTAGGAGTGCGACTGTCGACTTAAGAGAAAGGATTTTGCATTCAATGGGTAATATCGACTCCACACCGTGTACTAAATGGAAAGGGGAAAATCTGGTGGCAGTCTTGACCAAGGTTTGGTATGCCTAGAGTGCGGGATATAGCATGATGTGTCAGTCGTATTTACTCCGACTGATAGTTTTTTGCAAAATGGTCTTGAGAGACTTGTTGATGGCCTCTACTTGCCCATTTTCTTGGGGATAATAAGGAGAAAAATGACCATGTTTAAACCCCAGATTAGCTGCTAGTTCTTCCATCATCTCATTCTGAAAGTGATTGCCATGGTCAGTGACAATCTTATTGATTAAGGTTGGTTGTCATTGATGTCAACCCTTGAAGAAATCCCTACAGCACAAAGGTTTGGGTAATGGAACTAATATTTTTTTATGTAAAGATGACTCATTATTGTCTTGTCATGGTTGATAAGAAGTAAATATGGATGAACTCCAAAGTGGTCCCCTTATGGTGAAAGCCCTCACGGGAAGACGCTTTGCAGAGTAAGAGAACCCATGATTAATTATGGAATAATGAGATGAAGGATAGTGAATTTTTCAGGGAAACTATCCTATATGGATAGTTCTTGTCATGCCATTTCCAGTGGTATGTGGAACGTCACATAACTCCTCATGGTTAGAGAGTTATGACCATGTGAAGTTGGAGAACCCAGGTTTGGGTAATGGAACCAAGTTTGTTTGATGGATAATGGTATGATTTTTTATATATTTGAAGGTAATACTATTCTATATGGATATTACATGTCATTCCATTTCTGGTGGTATGTGGAACGTCACATAACTCCTCACGGTTTGAGAGTTATGGCCTTACGAAGTTGGAGGACCCTCAT
>ML805062.1:92177-126058 GCA_009831015.1 Picea engelmannii | reverse complement strand
TGTGATGGACTCAGCCTTGAGTTAGCTTTAGCGGTTTACCCAATATTCCATAAGGAATATAAACATGCACCTTTGTCATGTACCCAAATTATGTATCCATACATACTCTGGTTTTGTTAACTTACATCCATGATGTACTTAACGATATTCATAATCCTAAACCTTCCTGTAGCGGTCATAGGTATGTTTCACAACCCACCTACATATTTACCTTTAAGATCAATCGACTCAGGATTGTTCACAATCCTTCTCCTGTGATCCTCAAAGGCATAATCACTTGCCTCTTATTATGACAATAGAGCATCTTTTCTCATTTACCCCTTTTAACTAATTATATTAGTATTTCTTGAGGAAAGGGAATACATTCCCCATCAAGATATTATTTGGGACAAAACTTTCATGACTCTTCGGAATGGAGTCAGCCATGCAACCATGGTATTCATTTATTCTCGGCAAGAGCAATTCTTGCTTTATATTTCACTCATCAGGGAAACCATATTGTACCTATAAATATACTCTTATATCATACATGTGCATCACTTGCACGTTTAATATCATTCATACCTAACTAGTATTAATATCAGGCTTCATATTAGGAAGCTCCAAAATGCATTAAACCCATGCACTCAAGCATAATTAAACACAGATAAGTATTCATCGTGCTAGCTTATTGCTTGCACCTTTTCCATGTCATTCACACACATGCACATATCAGGCTTATATATCCTTTTCCCAAGGATCTTCTAATAATCCTTATGATCATGTATACACATTCGTGTATAAGTAGGTGCATGTTTTGCACCTTTTTACCTCATGCATTCGCTTGATAGTTTAATTTCATCATTAGTGTCCTTTAGTTTGAGATTTCAATCACTTACAGGACTAATCTCATAGTCATATATCGTATTGATGTTGCCTTCTCTCAAGGCAATAACCAACCAGGGTCACTTTCCTCTTTATGCGACAATGTCTAGCAAGAAAGCCTTCTTGCCTCAACGTCCATAGAATTTTACCCATCTCACTTTTCTCTGGTCATGAGGAGTTATATACTCCGATTTTAATATAAAGTAGTAACTATAACTGCCAGGGATCCTACCTGATCCTATCAGATTCCTTTAAGCCCACAAAGGTATTAACCACTATATAATCCACCATCATCAATGCCTGAAGTTCCAATTGTTCGTGCTTAGAAGCAGTGTTACGAACACTAGGTCATTCGTCCTTCGGGCTTTAACTTCTCTTGACAGAACCTTGTCACCTTCAGCTATCCACATTCAAGTCTTATTATAAATGTTAATTAGCATATCCCTACTCCGGTAAGAGTACTTATCACTTTGACAAGGGATAAATAAATTCTTTTGCTGAGATTCAACAAGAATTCCCAAAATCACAGGTTCAATATGTTGTCCTTCTCCTCAAGGAGTAAATCTAGATAAAAATATCTCCTTACGTGACTCGTACATGAGCCCAAGCAGGCCAAGTGTTGTAACCATGCTCTGATACCAATTTGTAACAGACCCACGGTGGGGCGTAAATATTTTTTCTTTTCTTAATGGACAGATTCTCCATCCAGGATTTCTAATTTGGAAAGTTTGGGACCCAGCCTGACCCTCCGGTCAAGATTCTTCGGTTCTCTAAGTCAAACGAGACTTTGAGACCTTGATAGTCTCACCTCTTAATCAAACACAGGCCCTTTCAGCCTCTGGTGTAGGTCTTATGATACCCGCAACCTTCTCCTTCGTGCCTCAGTGAAGTCTCGACGTTAGCGTTAGCCCCTTTTCTCTTGGCGACCATTGCATATGATCGCGGGTTACGACCGAATGCCAATTACGTGATTGTGGGTGTGAACAAGAGTGGTTTGGAACCAAACTGCTTTTCACCCTGCAATTCACCATGAGCCACCATGTGTCATTTTGTCAATACCGTGGTCTCGATTGCGGCCCGCCCTCAACTTTTTAAAGTTCGAACACTTTTTGTCCCCACAATTCGACGTGACCATTGATCTCATGATCTTGACGGTACTTCTGAACTGATGGCTCAGATCTATCCCTTTCGAAACCACAGATCAAATCTGACCCTTTCAAAATAATGGACATGATTTGTTTCACGATTTGGGATTCAGAGTTTTCAACTCTCAAATCTTTACTTTTCTCCATATGATAATCTTTCGAAATGGAAGATCTACTAACACCTATCCCTTTAGATGTGTGGCTACGATATTCTCCGTGAGATCAAACTTCGGGAGTTTCAATTCTCAAACTCTTGTTTATTTCAGAGTGATTTCTCTGAAATGGCAGATCATCTACCACACGTCCTCCCAATCCAACGGTTCTGCTTCCGCTTCGGGACTTTGCCCCTTTCAACCAGATCAACGGTCCTTCAGCTCCCTTCTCGATCAATGATCGAGATCTTCTTTGGATCTCTAGACTTCTGAGGTCTCAAATCTCATACTTCACTTCCCCTCGAAGTAAGCATATTCTTGTCGCGTGTCCACTTGAATCAGACGATTGAGGCTTGCTTCGGGTCTTTACCTAAAATCTACAGATTTGTGCCACCTGTCCTCTTGATCTAATGGCTATGAATTACGTTGGACTCTACCCGAAATCCACCGATCTATGCTACGTCTCTTCGGGGTCAGACGGTCCAGATTAACCCCGGTCGATCCAACGCTTGAGATTTACTTCGGACGATCTGACGACCGAGATCTACTTCGGATGATCGGACGATTGAGATTTACTTCGGATCTTCAGACTTTGGGACTCTCAAATCTCAATTGAAAACTCTCGAACAAATTTCTCTGGAGTCCACGATCCGTCGCCACGTGTCCCTCTGGATCTGGCTGTCTAGATTCACTTCGGGTCTTCGAGGTTCGGGAATCTCAATTCTCAACTAAATGCTCGGTGTGATTCACCCGGAGCTCGTGATCTACTAACACGTGTCCTCTCTAAATCAATGATGCTCGTCTCCTTCGAGACTTCGGCCTTCGGAGATCTTAGATCTCAGTTTTCCTCACTCTCTGTTTCTCACATAATGGTTTTACGCGGAGTCCGCGATCTGATGACATGTGTCCTCCCATAGATTGACGGTTCTCGACTGCTTCGACTGTTCGTGCTTCGACGATTTCAAACTCTTCTTCTTCGCGTTCTCCCGGAGTTGACGATCTGTCGCCACGTGCCGTTCTAGTGATTAACGATCATGGTTTACTTCGGGATTTTAGTGTTTGGGAGTTTCTACCTTTCCACACTCACCTTCTCCCGAAAGGATTTCACCCAGAGTTCATGATCTATTGACGTGTGTCTCCCACGAATCGACAACTACAGATCACTTCGGGGCTTCACCCTTCGGGAATCTCAACGTGCTCACCAACGCAAACCTCCAGAATGTAATCCTCCCGTAGTGTCAGATCTTTGGGCACACATCCCCTACTATCAACGGTCAGGATGAACTCCGACACTTTGGCCTTTGGTAGTTCTCGCTTCACACAATCCATTTTTCTCTGGAGCACTAAACCTCTGAAGCGAAGGATCTGGTGCCCCGTGTCTCCTGGCACCAACGACTAGTATGGACTCCGGCACTTCGAGACTTCGGGAGGTTGAATCACTCCTCGATTGAAATCTCTCAGAGTTGGTCGGCGCCGGATTGATTACCTCATAGATCTGATGGTCAGGATGGCTCCCGGGCATCCTCAGATCTAAGGTACAGATTAACTTCGGGACTTCAGGGATTTTTTCTTCCCTTACGATGAAATTTCTCAATTCACCGAACTTCAGAAGTCCGAAGGACTCAAGGGGTTGACTCCCGCACTCCTTCCTATATCCAACGGTCACAACATACCTTGGCTCTTCCCGAACAATTCTCGTTCGTTCGTCTTCCGAACAAAGGAACCTTCCCTTTCGATACTTCAAACTCACTATCCTTCCTGAGCTTTGTTGGCTCTGAAAGGTGTTAGGACCCAGAAATGTCCATTTTTCACTATATCTTTTTCCCTTTCAACCTTAACATTTCTATGCTAAATGCCTACTTTAGTGCCTGATAAGACCCTTTTTCCCAAGGTATGAATCATTGATCTTGCTTTGATATTCTTATTTACCTAACATGTTTGATTGGTAGTGTTTCTCATATTTTACCCATAAATGTGCAACTAATGATTAAAATGTGTAAGACAACCAAGACTTGAACAAAGATCGTTGTTGTTAAACCAATTGTTACAGCTGTGCACTAGTCCTGCATGCTGTTACATAACTACAACAACTGTGCACCTTTCTTGGAAGCTGTCACACTTGCTGCAACAGACGGCCACAAATCCTGGAAGTTGTTACACCAACTGCGATAGATGCGCACCAATACTAAAAGATGTTACACTCGCTGCAATAGATGGCCACTGATCCTGAAGGCCGAATCCTGAAGATTGATCCTCTTCTATTATACGTCTTGGCTCACAATGATTTTTTTTCCTGATTTCATGAATATGACAGATCTCTTGTATCTTACGAACAACTTGAGAATCTGGGATTCTCAAGGCTGTTCTGAGTCCATTTTGAACTGAATGACTCTGTCTTTAAATAACAGATCTTTTGTAATCATTGATACGAAAGATTAGTTGTGGAATTGTGAAGTAAAGTGAAACAACTTGTAATTGAACATTTTTGGTGATTTTAATAAAGAAGGCGATTTAAGTTTCTCCAACTGACTGTAATCTTTTTGAGTGGATTCAGTGAGAAGGAAAGGGCCCACCTTCCTCACAGACTCCCCTTTGTTTTGAGTTTTAGATTAGTTACTTTGATTTGTGTGATTAATCTGTTTAACATTCTTAGAGTACAATTGTTGTTATAGTTCAGTCCCTTCATGTCAAATGAGCATCAGTGTGTCTAATGAGAATTATAAGTCAAGTGTTGTATACTGATGGAGAATTGTCTTTCTGCACTAGGTAAAACTCTGCTTTCAAGTAAAAGTAATTAGAAGTGTGAATTTCCTTCCTGCAATTAAAGTAGATTTCTTTTCCACAATTAGCACAGAATTCCCTTCTGCAAGAATAAAATAGAAAATTAGAATAAAACAGATAATCCAGGATTCTTATACACTCATCAATTTAGATTTCAATTATGCAAGTGTGATTCCAATTCTGCAACAGTAGATTAGAACTCCAGATGTGTCGACAACTTGTGTTAGTGTTCAGTTTTTCAAAACTCTGTTCCTTTCAATACTACAACTTGATTAGTGTTTTCTTTCATCAATCTAGCATAGATTGTGCACAATTATCTTGCAATAACAAAACTTCCCTGGGTTTGACAATTTATATTGAACACCTTAATTATCTATTTATATAGACAATTAAAGTGCCCAACATTTTGGCGTCATTGTCGGGGAAGATAATTAGATATTCTTGTAAGCACATTAGTTTTATTTTCTTAGGAATGATTAGTATGCATGAATCGAAGAACAAGAGGACGTATCCCCAAAAATACTAACTCTACAGGTACCAGAGGATGTGGAGGAAGGAACCCTGCATTGGGAAGGCCAACCTTTGTTGACGAGATTATAGCTAGAGCATATTCTTCTTCAGGATCTATCTTTCACCCTTTAAATCCTCCAAGAAGACATATTCCTCAGTCATCAGAATTACCCCATTCCAAGACATCGTTTTTATCAGGGGCTGAAGCTGAAGATTTATCACAAACAAATCAACAAGCAACACTGGAGAATATTGAAGATCAAGGAAGTGTAGTTCGGAACAGGGAAAATCCAGAAGAAGCGGTTTATCAGATCAACATACAGATAGTCACTAAACAAGAGTGGGACGCTGTCCATATTGAGTGGAGAGAAAGAGCACATATGGAAAATTAAGGGGACAATGAAGAAGAGTTCCACCGTGAGAATCCACCAAACAACGAAGATCAGGCAAATGATGAAAATACAATATCTACCCTGGTCTTTCCTATTTCTAATATTCCCACTCGAGGGATGGCTCCTATGAAAAACATACCTCTCTTAGCTCTGCAAAATTTTCATGGATTATTTATAGAGGATCCATATGAGTTTCTGTTTGAATTTGATATTCTGTGTAGAAGCTATGACTACACTACCACTGCGCAGAAGCTTAAATTGTTTCCAGCTATATTGAAGGGTAATACGTTAAGATGGTTCATGAGCCTTGGAGGAGAGAATATTTCAACCTGGGGACAAATGAGGCAGATTTTCCTGAACAAGTACCAAGACTACTGCCGAACAAGGGAACAAAGAGAGGAATTGTTCAAAATGTCTCAGAAAGAGGACGAGACCCTTGAATATTTTGTGGAGCGACTCCAGTATAATCTATAAAGGTCTGGACATCCGGATGTGAGTAAGGACATTCTGAAAACTATTTTGCTAAAAGGAGTTAGAGATGATTGTTTAGATATGCTGAATATGCTGGGCAAGGGAGATATATCTAAGGAATCCTATGATGACATTGTAAATCTTTACAAGAGATGCTCTTGAGGATCTACAAGGAATAAGTTAGCTACCATGGATACTACTTTTTCAAGGGTACAAAAATCAACCAATGGAGGGGCAACAAGAGAAAAAATAGGTAATTTGTTAGAAGATTTCAAAACAGAGATGATTAACTCTTTTGCTTCACAAATTGATACTCTGTAGATTAAACAGAAACAAGCAGAAGCAGAAAAGGCATTGTCCATTTTCTGTTCGAAGTGCAAAGACAAACATCCAAAAAGGGAGTGCCCACTGAACAATGTTCAGGTATGTCGTATTTGTGAATTGGATCATCCCACTGAAAAATGTCCCTCCTTACCAGTTGTAAAAGAATCAATTAAGGCGACTAATGAGGAAGCAGAGGATGCCTATCTAATTACACAGAGGAGACAATGGCAGCCACGAGGTCAAGGTACAAACCCTCAATTCTCTCCTGCAACACTTAATTATAGGAATAATGTAAACAACTAGCTTCAATATGGCCAATTAAATGCCCCCTCTCCAAATCAGATTCCCCCTCCTTGTCAGGATCCTAATGCATGGTTACCTATGCCCCAACAACAAAATCACCATGGGAAATGGAACCCATATTGGAGAGGCCCTCAACAACATCCTATTTATCAAAACCATCACCAACCGAACCCCTATCGACAACAGTTCCAACCTCAGTACCAACAACAACAATTGCAGTTACCTCCCAATGCCCCATAGTACAATCCTCCCTTGTGACCTCAGATGCCTGTGCAATCTAACCCAAATCCAAATAATAAGGTCGTTCAGAATATTGATATACACAATGTGCCAACTCTATCTATTACTGCTATGCCTTGTGATGAGATAAAATTGAGATCAGGGAGAATATTCAAGCCAATAATTGAAGATGCTCCATCTTCAGAATCAGATAAGGAATCGGGGGAAAAACCATTTTCTGATACAGAAGAAATTGAGCAACCTATTATAGAATTAGCAGACCCCCCCATTCGCTGAAAGATTGGAAATTACCAAAACTGTGGAATTACCATCCTTCAATCTCTTGGGAGAATTGCAAACTCTGCATGTCAACATTCCACTATTGCAAGCGATTATGGATGTCCCTATTTATGTGAAGACTGTGAGAGACCTCTGTATCAAATGGAATGGAAAGAAACCTAGGGACCCCCTCATAGTACACGTAGTGGGAGAATTGCCTAAACTGATGTTAGGCAAAACCCCACCTATTAAATATGGTGACTCAGGAAACCCTACAATCACTACCAAAATTGGACAAACATTTATTTCCCATGTGTTAGTCGATTTAGGGACAACAATTAACATTATGCCAATAAAGACTACACAATTGCTGCAACTCAAAACACAATTCTGACCTACTCCTACTGTTTTAGAATTAGTTGACTGTTCTACTATCAGACCAGAAGGAGTAATCGATGATCTAGTTATCTCAGTTGATTCATGGGAGTATCCTGTCGATTTTGTCATATTTCAACCCAAAACCTGTCTGGGAGGCCACCCTCTAATTCTAGGAAGACCTTGGTTAGCTACAACCGATGCTTTCATTTCCTATATATCTGGTTCAATGACCATCTCTGATGGTTATGACACCAAGAAACTTACCCTTTATCCTCATGCTACACCTAGTGTGGAACCCGAAAATTCTTTATGGATGGACATTGAGGATGAAAGCGCTATGCTTGTGTTAACCATAGGAAAATCCCTGAGTTTCAAAGATGAGACAGAGAATGAGTTAATCAATTGATTTATCTGTGACCCCTCTGTTGTTACACAAAACACCCACCACCTATTGAGTAGAATCTTCGACCCTATTGCCCAGGAAGGAACAAGCCCATAAACGTTTTTTGAAACTGTTGTAAATCAAATTAATTCAGCTGAAACAACAAACGCTGAAACAACAATTACTGAAACAGTTGAATTATTTCCTAGAGTCAGTTCAAAGAGTATCGCTGTAGAAATCGAACCTGGAAAATCCCTGAACATCAATCCTGATTTATCTTCTGCTGAAACTCGCCAATTGATGAAGTTACTGATTGAATATAAGGAAGCATTTGCATGGGATTACATGGATATGAAAGGAATTTCCTATGAACTATGCACCCACCATATATACATCAAAGAAGAATGCCGACCCATTTGCCAACCCCAAAGGAGGATGAACCCTAATCTTAAAGAAATTGTTAAGGAAAAACTCCAGAAACTTCTCAATGTCAGAGTCATCTACCCTATATTAGACAACGAGTGGGTGTCACCATGGGTTATCGTACCTAAAAAGAATGGTAAATGGAGAGTGTGTGTGGACTATAGAGCCCTGAATAAGGCCACGCAGAAGGATCATTTCCCTCTGCCATTTATTGATCAGGTTCTAGACAACCTATCTGGAATTTTTTTTTTCTCTTTCCTAGATGGATTTAGTGGCTATAACCAAATAAAGGTTTCTCCACAGGACCAATATAAGATCACCTTTACCAACCCTTGGGGTACGCTTTCCTACAAGGTTCTCCCATTTGGCTTGTGTAATGCACCAGCCACTTTCCAGAGAGCTGTGATTAGTATTTTCTCTGATATGGTGAATGACTGTATGGAAATATTCATGGATGATTTTACACCTTATGGTACTGATTTCGATGAAGCTTTGACTAATCTAGAAAAAGTTCTCAAAATATGTATGCAGTCTCATCTTTCTCTAAGTACAAAAAAATGTCATATGATGATGAGCGAAGGTGTGGTGATCAGACACTTCATTTCTTATGCAGGAATTCAGGTAGACCCAACCAAAATCCAGGTAATTTTGGACATTCCAACCCCATCAACTTAGAAAGAGGTAAGAAGTTTTTTAGGGCATGTTGGATATTACAGGAGATTCATTAAAAAAAAATCCAAACTTGCCTCTCCCTTATTTTTCCTATTAACAAAAATGTTGACTTTTGTTAGACTGACAATTGTGAACTGTCTTTTGCAGATCTGAAACAAAAATTGTCCACAACTCCCATTTTGAGAGGGCCCAATTGGGCTCTACCTTTTCACATTTCTTCAGATGCCTCAGACATTGTAATTGGTGCAGTACTTGGGAAAAAAGAGGACAAATATCCTTATGCTATCTACTATATCAGTAAGAACATGGCTCTTGTTGAGTTAAATTATATAGTTACTGAAAGAGAATTCTTGGCAGTAGTTTATGCGATCAATAAATTCAGACATTATATCACTGGTTATCCTACTTTTATTCATACTGATCATACAACAATTAAATATCTGATGAATAAACCTATTACTAATGCTCGAGTAACAAGATGGTTGTTATTACGTCAAGAATTTGACATCACTATAGTAGATAGACCAGGAAAAGAAAATGTGGTTGCTGATTTTCTCTCAAGATTGCATATAAATGATGATAATTCACCAGTAGATGATTCCTTTCCAGATGAACATTTTTTTGCAATATCTTTTCACTCACCTTGGTATGAAGACATTGCTAATTATTTGGTTGCAGGGAAGGCACCTCCACATCTATCTCCAAGAGAAAGAAGGAAGATTATTCAGAAGAGTGCTCAGTATAGTTGGATAGAGGGATACCTTTTCTACACAGGCCTGGATAAAGAAATCAGAAGATGTGTAAGGGATGATGAAATTTATGATTTGCTTAAAGCTTGCCATGATGGCCCTTGTGGAGGTCATTTTGATGATAAAAGGACTGGGCATAAAATTTTAAGGATGGGTTATTTTTGGCCCACAATATTTCAAGATGAAAAGAAATATGTCCAAGCCTGTGACAGTTGCCAACGCATGGGTCAGCCAAATCATAGGGATGAGATGCCTCTCCAGCCTCAAGTAGTGTTAGAGCCTTTTGAGAGACGGGCCATGGATTTTATAGGGCCCATTAACCCACCTTCTAATAAAAAAGTCTATATATTGGTTTGCACAGATTACATGACCAAGTGGCTAGAGGCAAAAGCACTCATCAGGTCCTCATAAGAAGCTGTCTTAGCATTTTTGTTTGAAGATATCTTTGTTAGGTTTGGAGTTCCCAGAGAATTAGTAACTAATGGGGGACCCCCTTTCACATCACATAAGTTACTCAGTAATATCATGTTTTGCATAGAACAACTTCTCCATACCATCCACAAGGTAATGGCCAGGTAGAAAGTACCAACAAATTCATAGAAGTTATTCTTACTAAGACAGTGAGGGCACATCGTAGGGATTGGTCTGACAGATTGCATGAAGCTCTATGGGATTATCGAACTACTTGTAGGAGCACAACTGGTTTTTCTCCTTATGAGATGGTATATGGAAAGAGCCCTATTTTTCCTATTGAATTCAAAATCAAAACCCTAAGAACTGCATAACCAATCTATCTTGACTTGACTATGGCACAGAAGGCCAGACTGCAATAGCTCAACGAGTTAGATGAGAAGCTTTTGGATGCTATTCATCAAACCACATTGATTCAACAACAGAGAAAAAAGTGGCATGACTGAGTCATCAAGAAGAAATTGTTCAAAAAGGGAGATTGGGCTCTGTTGTATGATTCGTGCTTTAAATAATTTCAGGGTAAGCTGCGTACACGATGGCTAGGACCTTACGAGGTCGACACTGTTTTTCTCAATGGGACAGTTAGGTTGATCACTATTGATGGATCCAATACACAGTTGCATGCGAATGGTCATCGCTTGCGCCTATATCGACTTCCACTTTCCAAAACAAAGTTTACATCTAGATGTACAACAGATACAAGTTATCAATTTTTGAAGGAAAAGGAGCTTTCTCCTTCCCCTTATATACCTTAGAATTTTCTGCTTTTGCAATAAAACCTTGTATATAAATAAACTCTATGAAATTAAAATTTTCTATTCGTTTTTTTTTTCAAAATTTTTATGCTTCGTTAATAAATTCAGCCTAGGAAGGTATCAGGCAATTACTTGTGTGTAGATATATTGAAGAACATCAAGGTAGATTACAATAGAAGGAGCCAAAGGATTAGTTTCTGGAAGTTGAAAAACTTCCTAAAAACTAAGTGATTCTGTGTTCGACAGGATTACATGCTATTACACCATGTGTCGTAACACCATTTTCTGACCACATGACCATGTAGCGTTACACCATTTTCCGACCGCATGACCGATTTCCATGCTGTTACACCATTTTCCCGACTCTTTTGCCTTGCATGTTGTTACACTCTTTTACGACAAATTGGCCGATTTACATGCTGCTACACCTAATTCCACCATTCCGGCCAAAATATCTGCTGATACACCTACTGCTATTATTCCTTTTGGCTATTTTCTACGTTGCTTCACCCACCTTCTTTAGCATTTCTGCCATTTCTACATACGACAACATTGTTGTTTTGTCCAAATTTCCGCCATTTAAAAAAAATACTTTATGCTCTCTCTGTCCCAACAAGAGCCGCTTCATCATTACTTAACTCCACATCTGCAACTTTGCAATTGTTCAACCACAGAAAGGACTCCACTTATGCTCCACTTGTCATATCATCATTTCTGACATTCCAGAGCCATCTCTCATTATTACAGCTATTCCACGCGGATCAAATGGCGGTTGGATAGTGTAGATTACTCCGACAGATAAGTTTGGGTGGTAAGTTATGAGGTACGCTAATAATCTTATGTGTCTAAGTTATATAGATATGATAGCATGATTTGATGCCTACCTGTCGGTTGTCCTAAATTCGTTAAACCACAAGCCAATCAGATTAGTTGGGGGGGAACGAAAAATCCACGTCGACCTAACGAAAAAAACCCTTTTTATATTTCACCTCCGCGACCTTTCAACCACTTTTATTTTCGCTACGACACTGCGCTCTTCATGCAAATGCACGTTCGACCTTGCTCTGTCTCTAGTTTAGGTGTCGATTTCTCCTCCTAATTCACTGTCGAATACAAACACAACGTCGTGGGAGGAACGCCCGTGAGATATGAACCAGAAAATCTGGATGCATTGCTGCTGCACCCAGATGTTTATCAAATATTTCTGCAGGATGGCTGGATTTCTTATTTTAAGAAGCTGCAGGGGTTTAATGAAGCAGAAGTCTTAGAGTTCAGTCAGAATCTTGCAGACGATTATTCAATGGTGCACAGAGTGCAAATTCTAGTGACAGAAGAGAGCATAGTCGCTGTGACAGGGGTGCCAACCATAGGAGCAAAATGGTTTAACAGGAAAGCACATCTTCCCGATGCACATAAGGGTTTTCTTATGGGAAATGAGTGAGTACATACGAAATTTCGAGGTGCAGATGTCAGTTCCTTACCAGAGCCATGGGGGAAGGTATCAAAATTCGTCAAAAGGTACATTACATGCGAAGGGAGATATCAAGTTGTTTATTTTTATGATTTTGTTCTATTGTCACATTTGAGACATCAGAAGCTAATAAACATTCCCTATTACCTTCTTCATTGATTGCATAATATGGCTCACTTTGTCAAGAAATCCAAGCACCCTATGAATTGTCTTTCCAATCACAGACTCATAGGGTTGTTGATTCATAGAGGAATGAGAATCCCTAATGACCCATTACTTGAAGTTCATGTGCCAACTCCTGTACCTACTATAATAGCCAACCTCGAACAACCAATTCATGTGCCTTTTGTTATAGCCGACCCAAAATAGTCAAACCCTGTGCCCTCGACTGCACCAGTAGTTAAAACCCCGACTGTAACTGCCCTTAAGTCAACTTCGAATACCAAACGCAAAATCAGAGGCACTTCTCACACTGCTTAGAAACACCTCGACAGTACTGAACCAGAACAATTAAACCCCATGCCTTCAGTTGTGGTTGAGCCATCAGTTGACAGCACAATCCCTGGACCAAGTCATGAGCCACAACCCTCTGCTGCAACAATATTTGTTCAAGAACTCCCTCTGAACCTTAAAGCTAAGAAAAGGAAAACCCTTCCTTTTGTATTTACACTACCCAGGACAAGAACTAGGTCAGAGCGATCCACTGCAACAACAGTTCCAACCTCCACTGTAACTGCAAGTACCTCGACTTCTTCTCCTGTGGCACCAACAACAACTCAAAACCCTCATGTTGTTGTAACATCGGTTCCAACACCTACTGTATCTGCCAATGACTCAATTCAGAACACCAAACATCAACCTAGACGAAAATCTAAGAGGAGAATCAACAGAAGAAATCCTCCTCGTGCTGCAAGAACAGTTCAAACCCCTACTGTCACTGCTACTGAATTGTCTCAGAAAAGAAAACGTCAGGCTATAAGAAAATCTAAGAGAGGCATCAACAAGGTTGTACCAGATGCTACCACAGAGTGTCTTGATTTTTCTCATACTCAGACCTTACCAGAATTTATGGAGTTACGTATTCCAGGTTTCACCTTGTGCAAGGAATTTCAAGCAACCATTTTATCATTACAAGAGGAATGTACACGAGTTACAGTAGAATCATCAACTCCACTTGATGATTTTGTTCATCACTCGATGAGTGATGAAGTACAAATTATATTAGACCCCAGCATCCCAGAATTTCCTCCTTGTATGATTGTTGAAGAATTCCCTCCTTGTGAGATTGTTGAAGAACACCCTCCTTCTCCTAAATCAATGAAAGAGAAAAACCATGTTTTTGTCTCTACCTTACCTAGGAGGAGAACTCGGTCAATGAGGTCTATTCAAGCATCAATTGGCTGGAAAGATATGGAACAAACAATACCTATTCTTCATCCATTATCCTCCATTGTTAAAGAGACTGCCACACAAGAACCATTCCCCTCAAATAACATGTTTGTTACACAAGAACCAGTAAGGCAGAGGAGATCTCAACGTAATAGAGTATCTGCTGGTTCACCAGCAGCTCAAACACAAGAACCTTTGTTACACACTTAATTTTTTTTTTTTCTAGAAGACAAGGCAAGAAAGACAAATTTTGAGATAACAATGATTGGGGGTACACACAGTTTTCCATACCGGTACTTAGCGATTTGTCTTAGCAGTTTGCATGGGAGAAGTCACCTCCCTAACTTAGATTCAGTGTAAGGCTTGAAAGTGTTTTGCATGAGGACATGCAATGTCTTCAGTTGGGGGCCATGTTAGGACCCATAAATGTCCCCTTTTCACTATATCTTTTGCCCTTTCAACCTTAACATTTCTATGCTAAATGTCTACGTTAGTGCTTGCTATGACCCTTTTTCCCAAGGTATGAATCATTGATCTTGCTTTGATATTCTTATTTACTTAACACGTTTGATTGATATTATTTCTCATATTTTACCCATAAATGTGCAACTAATGATCAAAATGTGTAAGACAACCAAGACTTGAAGAAAGATCATTGCTGTTACACCAATTGTTACAGCTGTGCGCTAGTCCTGCATGTTGTTACACGACTACAACAACTGCACACCTTTCCTGGAAGTTGTCACACTTGTTGCAACAGACGGCCACAAATCCTGGAAGCTGTTACACCAACTGCAACAGATGCGCACCAATCCTAAAATCCGTTACACTCCCTGCAACAGATGGCCACCAATCCTGAAGGCCAAATCCTGAAGATTGATCCTCTGCTGTTATACGTCTTGGCTCACGCTGATTCTTTTTCCTGATTTCATGAATACAACAAATCTCTTGTATCTTACAAATAGCTTGAGAATCTGGGATTCTTAAGGCTGTTCTAAGTCCGTTTTGAACCGAATGACTTTGTCTTTAAATAGCAAATCTTTTGTAATCATTGATACAGAAGATTAGCTGTGGAATTGCAAAGTAAAGTGAAGCAACTTGTAATTGAACTTTTTTGGTGATTTTAATAAAGAAGGCGATTTGAGTTTCTCCAACTGACTGTAATCTTTTTTAGTGGATTTAGTGAGAAGGAAAGGGCCCACCTTCCTCACAGACTCCCCTCTATTTTGAGTTTTAGATTAGTTACTTTGATTTGTGTGATTAATTTGTTTAGCATTCTTAGAGTACAATTGTTGTTATAGTTCAATCCCTTCCTGTCAAATGCGCATCAGTGTGTCTAATGAGAATTAGAAGTCAAGTGTTGTATATTGCTGGAGAATTGTCTTTTTGCACTAGGTAAAACTCTACTTTCAAGTAAAAGTAATTATAAGTGTGAATTTCCTTCATGCAATTAAAGTAGATTTCTTTTCAGCAATTAGCACATAATTCCCTTCTACAAGAATAAAATAGAAAATTAGAATAAAACAGATAATCCAAGATTCTTACACTCTTCAATTTAGATTTCAATTATGCAAGTGTGATTCCAATTCTACAACAGTAGATTAGAACTCCAGCTGTGTCGGCAACTTGTGTTAGTGTTCAGTTTTTCAAAACTCTGTTCCTTTCAATACTGCAACTTGATTAGTGTTTGCATTCATCAATCTAGCATAGACCGTGCACAATTATCTTGCAATAACAAAACTTCCCTGGGTTTGACAATTTACATTGAACACCTTAATTATCTATTTATTTAGACACTTAAAGTGCTCAACTCCAATGATGATTATGATGGAGAAGAAGCCAACTTTGTGAGAAGGCTCTAGAGAGGAACCGAAAAATATAAAGGTAAGCTTCTTTTCAAATGTTTTAATTGTGGTGAAGTAGGGCACTTTGCTGCCAAATACCCTCATAGTAAAAACATGGACAATAAATATAAGGATGATTTTAACTCTAACAAAAGAAGAAAGGGTAAAACTCAAAGGAACAAATACTCCTAGAAGCAAAAGAAGAGTCTCTATTCCAAAGAGAACGACTACTATCTTCTGAAAGTGATGAAGAGATTGAAGGAGATGTTTTGTTCATGGCCCAAGAAATAGAGTCTAATGAAGATGAAGCCAATAACAATGTCCTAGAGATTGGAGAAAATGAAGATATGGATGTTGATATTGAAGGAGAATTACTCTATGCCCTAGATGAATTAAAAAGGCTATGAAGAAAGAATATACAATTGAAGGAAGAATTGTCACATAATTTTGATCTTATTTCTCAACTAGAAGAATGGAAGAAAGTTGAAGAGGAAATAATGAGTCAACTACAAAACAAAGAGGAATATTGTGAGAAACTTGACAAAGGAAATGTTGCCTTAATGAAGAAAATTAATGCACTTATAGCTAAGTTGAACAAAAGTAAAAATTTGAACAAAGTTCCATGATATTAGACAATATTCTCAATAACCAAAGCTCACCATTCGACAGAACTAGACTTGGTTACAATCCCAACCACAAATTAAAGAAAACCAATGAAGAACCCAAGAGTTATKCTACGACCCTAATCAATCCCATTGAACATAATGAGAACACCAATGAATCAAACCCTAACCAACAAAAGTCAATTGTCCTTCACGGGAAGAATGAATTCAGAAAGGTGATGACACCAAGAGGACGTAATATGAACATGTATGAATATCTCTTTCTTGGTAACTGTTTTTTATGCAAATGGAGGCATGTGCAATGCTCTAAGAAATAATTATGTGAACAACAAAGTAAAAAATCATGTTGACAACAGAAACAAGAATTCATTTGCTCCACTATTCAAATATGATATTGAATATTATAAATTCCACAATTTTGGCCATAAATCTCAAGATTGCATAAGTTGGACACATGAACCTAATGAGAAACACATCTCTATCAGTAATACCACCAAAGTTCGTAAGAAGAAACAAGAAAGGAGCTCTTAGGAAGAATGTGGTTTAGCAATGCATGCTTAAGACAAAGAAAGCTATTGGTACATAGACAATGGATGTTCAAGGCATATGATCGGTGATGAAAACAAATTCCTTAAGATAAAGAGAGAGAAGGGAGGAAATGTTTCATTTGGAGACAATAAATCTACCAAGATAATTGGGAAAGGTAAAATCAGCCTTGGAAGTCAGAAGGCCACAACAAAAAATGTTCTACTAGTTGAAGATTTAAAGCATGACCTTCTAAGTGTCAGTCAATTGTGTGACCAAGGAAACACACTCCTATTTAACTCCCATGAATGCAGAATAAGAAAAGAAGACATTGGTAGATTGGTAGCAACAACAATCAAAACTCCAAACAATGTATACATTCTAAATAAAATTGTAAAAGAAGTATGTTGTGTGGGATAGACAGATGAAAGTTGGTTATGGAATAAGAGAATGGGACATTTGAGTTTTGACAAACTAGTTAAGGTCAGTAACCACCAAGCAGTAAGAGGCATGCCAAAAATCATCAAGATCTCAAGCCCAATTTGTAAACATTGTTGTTGAAACAGATCTTGATTTTGTGACCTTAAGGATAAAAATTTTTCGTATCTTTGAGTCTTTGCATTATATAAATTTTTTAAAACAAAACTTTTTATCTCCGTCGAATTCAAAATACCTTTGTGATTCTTTTTTGGAAAAAGAATGGTTAAAGTTTAAACAAACGTATGTTCCAAACACTTTTTCAAATAAAATTTTAAATGAACAGTAATGATAAAACTTAAACAAATGTTAAATTCATATCGGGATATCGGGATTCGCAGTTTTGAAACAACAATTTTCAATACAAATCAAATAACGAAACCCCGATCCCCGATTTCCCGATACATTAATCCTTGATTAATTCATCATTTACTTAAATCACATTTAAAAAAAGCTTTAAGACTTTAAGTTAACCTCATCGGGAAATCGCGATTCGCGAGTTTGTGAGAACAAATAAACTTATCATCATTTTCTCCGATTTCCCGATCCCCGATTTCAATTAATTCATTAAGCGAGGTTTGGGAATAATTTAATTAAAGTTAAGCATGATTAAGAATAAACATCATATCGGGATATCGAAGTTCGTGGTTTTGTGAACATCAGTTTTCATGACCTCGGATTCTCCGATTTCCCGATCCCCGATTTCCCGATATCCGATTTCCTGATTAATGAAATCCCGAAAAGGTTAATCTCGATTAATTAAGATAATAAAACTGTTTTAACTTAAATAATGTATCGCGATTTCGGCGATCGGGTTTCCGCGATGACTTATTTGCTTGAAATCAAGAGTACCGAAACCCCGATGAAAGTGTTTTCAAATTAAGTTAAGATTAACATTAATTAATCATTCTCAGAAACAAGGTTTAAGACTTTTAATAAATGATTTTTATACGACATTATTCATTTTGGTAAGTTTCTATCATATTTGAAAATGTCGGAGAAACTCAGGTACAAACATTAAAAGCATTTATCGGGAATATCTTTTGCATTTATTTCATAATAGATGAACAAATCTCAAAGATTTTATGATATATTCGAAATAATCTTTGAAACGTTGACATTATTTCGAAGCTGATTTCTGCTCTGCTACAGGTATTCAAGTGAACACATAGTTTTTCCTTTCCTTCTGAACTACTCCACCATTGGCAGTTTGTTCGCCTTGGAATCTTGCTGCTGAGTTATGGCGCCCAAAAAGGCTTCAAAGAAAACCAAAGAACAACCGGAAGGCGATATCATTTCAGATACTACTGCAGCTGGAGTAATACACAATGTTAAATCATGGGCTGCAATTGTAGAGAAAATGGAAGATGAACTTTCATATTCGGATAATGGTGGGGAAAATCATCTCTGAGATATCGCTGAGACCGCTCTTCATAAATTTGTTGCACACCTGAGACTGGTTTCATATACAGATATGGTTGCCTGGGCACTGGATAAGGTGGACGTTCCGACAAGGAGTATCCTGAACGGGTAAGGAGCGGTTATTGGCTCATTCAGGCCCGGACATATCCAAGTAATGTATAAATTATCACCTAATCATAGGCATACATTTAATTCTGAGTTTTTAGCTGCATTCCAACAAAAAGAATGTGTCGAAGGCGGTCAAACATACCCTGATATGATAAGAGGATGGTCCAGAGATAAAAACAAATTTAGGGCCGATTTACATGGGATATATGCCACTGCTTCATTGAATGAGTATATGAGATATTTAGCAATGATGTTATGTGGACTGTATGGGAAAAAGGATTCTAATCACTTTAGTGCAGAATGGACACCCTTCCTGGAAGAAGTTTCAGAGGGGCGTAGTTTCAATTGGCATAAGATTTTATCAGACAACATCACCACAGAGGTTACGAGTTACAAAACAGCTAGATCAAAAGGACAGCCAGTGGCCTTTTATATGTCAGCCTATATAATGGATGCTATCTATTTTAGGACTCCTTTCCCTTTGATGAATTGGAGTTGGAATCCTTCTTGTACAGAGCCTGTCCATAAGTATCATTCAGCTTTGTGGGAAGAAAATGCCAAAAACAATTTTTATGAGGTGTGTCATTTTGTAATTATTCCGTTGCACATAATATTCTTTGGTTGTGAACCTCCTAGAATTTCACATACCATTATAGAAAATCTTAAGACAGTTGCTGATTGGTTCATTGAAAAAAATTTCTCATATGTCAGGGTTTATGGATGTTCTATTCCACCGCATGCACTCCCAAAAATACTCCTAGATAGGTTAATTTGCAGAGAAGTGGCTTATCAGTTGGTAAATGGAGGTATTGGACTAGAACTAAAAGCTCAACAGAAGAAGTCATGGCCGTCTTTCCCCGTTTATCTTGGGAATTTGCTTTATTAAACTTTGGTCATTCTAAGTTAGAAGCGGAATCATTGAGTGAAGTAAAATTAGTGGATATAGAACACAGGAAACATGATCCATATCAAATTGTCAATCGGCATGTTACACAATGTGGGTTGAAAGCATATGAACATGAAGATTCATTTTATGATGATATTTTCAGAAATGCTAAGTCATATGAGGAAATTCAGAGCAGAGTGCAAACCTTGTCACCTGATGCACAGGTGGGGTTTGCATCCTTTCAAAGAAATAGAAGACAGTGTCTGCCAAAGATTTTGCAGGGTGAAGTGTCAACCTCAGAGAAAGAGCAAGAAACCATTCCTCCAGGTTTTGAAACCATTATACAATATGATACAAGTGATAAAGGCATTGAAAGACTCTAAGATTCCTCCTCAGAATACAGAAAATTCCCAGAGCAAAGAGACACAAATAGAAAAAGAGAAAGGAGCAGAGACAAGTCCAATAAACCTTGATGATATTCCAGAAATAGTTGGGGGAAATACTTCACAGGAACTTGGGAGCCCCATTACAGCATTAACCCCACTGCAAGCTACTTTTGGGAACCCTCATGAGGGAATTCTGTACGTGAGTGACTTAGAACCAATTAGCAGAGATGAAATTCCTTCATCAGATTATTTTTTCAGCAAAAAACGGAGAGTTGTGTTGAAACAGGAATTACATCCTCTAGGAGAGAGAACAGTAAAAAAACACAAAATTATTATTGATGGGAAAAAGCTAAAATAAAGTGAATTTGCTACAGAGTTAGCAGGGACTATGGGGGCCATAGCATCGGCCAATATGTACTCCGTAGGAAATTTAATCACTATGATTGAGCATAAAGATCAGGAAATTACACAGCTACAGGACATGTTAAAGGAAAGTGAAAAAACGATTGGATGGGGAATACAAAAAGGCCTGGAATAGGCCAGACTTAAGGATATACATGATATACAAAAGTTAAATGAAAACTTAACCGAAGCAAAACAGATGATTCAAATTACTCAAGAACAAGTGCAGAAGTTGGGTAATGAAAATGAATCTCTGCAAGGTAAAATCATTTCAATTACTAATCAGGTGATTGAAGTGGAACAGTTCAAGATAAAAGCATCAGAGATACATTCAAACATTGAGGAAGAATAGCAGAAGGTTTTCTGTAACCTGGAAACCATCCAGAGTTATTTCCAAGAATCTAATAAATTTATGGACATGACAGTGCTAAAGGAAAAAGAGGCAAAAGAAGCAAGAAATTCTTTCCAAAGGACAATAACTTCTTTACAAAAAGAAGAAGTTGGAAAATCACAAAAGTTATCTATCTCGGAGCAGTTGAAAGGGGATGTGATGTTAAAGGTCTGGGAAACCAAATTGGAAGGATACAAAAGAATAACAAAAGGAGTTATTGAAGATTGTCAAAAAATCTTCAATTCTATTGAAAAAGATTCAGTACAGGTCGGGACTGATGGATTTTCTGAGTCATTAGGAGAAATCAACATCAATAGGCATCAACTGAAAATAAAAGAGGAACTTGAAGAAAAGAAAGTGGAAATCTCAAATATCAAAGCTGTCAACATTTCAGAAATCGAGAAGTGGATGATGAGCTCTAGTTCGAGACTAGAGAAAATTAATTCCACAGAGAAAACAATTACAACACAGTTGCCAGCTCTGCAAAGAAGTTTCTTCTCATTCGAAGCAAACGAGATACCTGAGGCTCCTAAGGCCTTAGTGAACTTTTTAGAGAAACATGTTCAAGAAGTAGAAGCAGATAAAGAAAGTTCTTCGACTTAAAGTTAAAACTTTGTAAATATTTCTATTTTTACAATTTTGTAGTAAGTTGTAAACGGTTGACATCAGTTTAGGCAACCGAAAGATTAGGGAGTTGGTTAGTTACCAACGGAATGTTTGAACAGAAATGTATAAATATAATTTCAGAAGGCTGAAACAAGGCTTCAGAATTTTTGGGAGAAGACCGATTATTGTACTACCAGTTTTAAAGTTTATCAGATTTAAATTCGCAACAAGATTCTGGATCCTGCAATTCGTGACTATGTTCCTTCCCTTGTCTAATTTCATCTGTTAAATATTCCTCTTAATGTATGTTTCTAGCAAATAAATCAATTGGAAATTATAGGCAATTGTTGTTTATGATATCAGATTGGTTTGGATGTTGAATGTGTTACAGTTTTTCCTCTGAGATTGCTTTAGTGATTTTAAGACCTGTAACCTTCTGTTCCTTAATATTTTCTTTTGTTAGAAATCCTGTGTCTCTCTCATTATTGTCAACGGAAATATAAGATTCTTTCCAGATTAAAGCCTTGTATTTCTTTTTGTTGTGTTTCACTGTTTACGATTTCAAAATTGTCACAAACCAGGAAACGACCTTGACTGCGTATTTATTTTTCTGTGTTAGGTTTTAAAGTTGTTTCATTAACATATTCTCCGAAAGTCTGAAGTAATAATATATAAAAAAACCCCTTTAACAAACATATAAAACCCTACCACCCATGACAGTTCCTAATGGTAGACAACCCAACGTAGAACCCGGTCTACAGGATCAAACCAACATTGCATTGAACCTATTTAATACCATCTTATAAACTGCAACAAATAGAGCCGAGTTAGAATGATCGTGGGCAGCGATTGAACGTGACATAACCATCCAAGAACAACGGGAAGCGAGATAGAGACAGTTGAGAAACTGAGTCTGATCAAGCTCTTCTTTGTTTCTTTGTTTTAAAAGTATTATCATATTTGGATGCCTTGACGGTGTGTTTTAGAGCCTTAAAACACAAACTCAGGAACAACATCTTTTTGGTGCCGTTGCTGGGGAGCGAAGTAACGAATTATTTCCCTGGGAAAAAAACGACATTGACAGCTTCTGTTTTTGATAGTGAACAAGAACAGGAAACCTTATAAGGCTAAAATTATCTTTCACTTGGCGACTCCACATTTGCTAAACTGGCTAGTAGCCGTAAAAACACTAGGAAAAACCCGGATAGCAAACAGACATCACCAGTCTCTAATCCAGAGAAAATCTTAAAGTCAAGAAAAACAATTAAACAAATTTTTCTGTCAACCTGCTCTACAGATCGGCCAAGTTCTTCCGAAACCTTTGAACGATCTCTCTCACTTCCCCTTTCCTTTGACACTTTTTCTTTTCCCGAAGTTTCATCCCCAGTATTTCAAGGTTCTTCCCCACAGACTATCCCCACTGACTATCACAAAGTCTACAAGTGTTACACATCAAAATTACTCACTTCAATGATGACCTATTGTTGTCATTACAAGTGTCACATTTTGGCCGCAGGTGTCGCAAACATCATACTGTCATATTGCGTATGTCCTGTCTCGAACGACATCACAAGGAACACTTGAAGACACCCTCAGAGACTGGTTAAAGAAGGAGAAATCATTTGACAAAGAGTACAAAGCCTTTGCCTTGAGAAAGACCACTTAAAATGAATTTTGAAGGGCAACACTCCCCTACCCACTAGCAGGGAGTGCTAGCGCTCCTTGCCCTCCTTTGGGGGAGTGTTGTAGTGCTCTATACACCATTCTGGGGGAGTGTTATGATGTTGAGAAAATCAGGGGAAGATCCCCCTTATCTCTGAAATCAGTTGGATTCAAATCTAAGGTCAAGGCTAGATCTTAGGGAGGATCCACAACTAATGGAGAAAGATCCTCAACCTATCCCCAAAATCTCTAAGGTGGTTAGGCCTCTCCAAGCCTATATAAGAAGGCCTCCTCATGGTGAAAAGGGGAGACATTGAAGACATCAAACTTATGATCTCATAAGGGAGACAATTAGTGAAGCATAGTCATTTTGTTTGTGGATCATTTGAGCAAGGGGTTGGAAAAGGAGAGTTGGAAGAGGCTGCTGCAGCTTCATCAAAGGTCTGGAAGTATCTCTATTGAGTTCTCATTAATACATGTGCTTGGCCTATTTCCTTCAATATTGTGTATACCTACATGAACTTGTCTCTAATGGATAGATCTAGTTTCAAACTAATCGTAGTAAAATAGGAAGCATGCTTTGTCTTTGATTGGATCGTAAGACTTGTTGAAGATCTTGGGGATCAGAGCTCAACTTGGATTGGGCGAGGACAAACATCGTAAAAAAGGTACATCTTCTTCCTCTTCTCTATAGATTAGCTTAGCTAGGTTTAAATGGATGTCGGTGACCAAAGTTAGCACCTTTCTGTCTTGATCTTAGAGATTTAGGGTCCAAGAGGGAATCCACCTGTCCGCAGGGGGATTTTCCTGTAACAGAAATTGGCGACTCCACTAGGGACCGAAGCTTTTAGTTTTGGTTTCCTTCTTCCGTCTTGTTTTATCCTCTGCTCACCTTTAGATCTTATTCATGTTGTTTTTTTGATTCTCAGATGTATTGTTGGCTCTTGGATTCATCCCATACACACTGAATTTATGGATTTTCTTGAGTTTTTTGAGTTCTAGGCAAGTTTCTGTTCTTCTCAGAGGCTAGCAGTCCCCTGACTGTTCAACCAGAGCGCCAACACTCCCTTGCAGACTCCCACAGAGCGCTGCAATGCTCCGGTGCCCTTAACACCAGAGCGTTGGTATTTTTCTGCTAAAAACCTTTTGGGAATCGATCTCTGAGTGTAGTTTTTTGCTAATTCATCTGCTCAGGATTATCACCATCTCAGTGTGTATTTGTTTTAGCCTCCAACCTTTTGATTTATAAGAATTCATGATGTTTTGTTTGGATTTTGACGTCTCTCTTCCTTACTTTGAATCACTCTTCTTCTTTGAGATTTGGAGTCGATCTACTTCTTTTTCATTTATTTGATTATATGAAAGTTGTTGGAAGGAAATTCAAAGATCTATCCACTTTTCCATTTTTGATCTTTGAGGTCTTTTCTCCAAGAATTTTCTCCTGTTTGAATTTTTGGTTTTCTTTTTTGCAAATTTGGTTTTCTTTTTGTTTCTTGTTTGATCACTGTTATCGCTGCCATTTTTCTTTCCATTTTAAGAGTTGGTTTTAGGTCACGTTGCGACCCATGTGTCCAACCATATGAAGTCAGGTACGTAGCACCATGAGGTCGAAGTCAGCAAGTGGTCGGTTGGCCCTTGAAAACGGGAAGGGATGTTAGAGTCGAAACTTGTATATGTGGTACGGGTATGTCTTTTCCAAGAGAGTCGAGTCCCGTTGAGAAACGAGTCTCTACGTGCCTAGGTCGAGTCAAGTGGTTAATGGAAATCACATCAGCAAGTACAACAATTATTATCAGTTCATAGTGAAAGCTAAGGGAATGAAAAATTGCGACGTTCGTATCATGCATGCCCAACAAACCTTATCACATGTATCCTACAAGCAGGGATTTTCCATGGAAAACCTGCAACTCGACTTGGAACATCTCGTCACCATGAATTCATTGTCCTTCAACATGATTTTCTCTCTTGTAAAACTCATTATAAATCTTGGATTTTCGACACTCTGTCCAGTCGCAGAACCAGGCTCGAACTTTGTTTGCAATTCCCCTTGCCAGTCCAGTTTGTTCAAATCCCCCCCCCTGTGTGTTTGTTGGATATACTGCACGCATAATACACATTTTTCACGCCATGGTGACCTCTCAAAGTGAAAGGAAAGGCGAGCGGAGCAACATAACTGCAAGGTCCGAGCCCCAAAAAGACTGGGAGTTGTTCTCATCTGCGACAGGCATCCCCAAAGACGTGAAAGGAGCTATTCTTTTACCTACAGAGAATACTAGATCAAAACACGTAGAATCCGAAGCGGAGGGATTCAAACAGGAAGGGAAGGCAGTAGGATCCCCCTCTCCCCAACAAAAAATGCCTTGGAGAAGGTGCAGGCCGAGGAAGAACAAGGAGACCATGGAAACGCGAGTTTTAGAAGAGTCGCGGGCCAGATCGGTAGCTGAAGAACTACTCATGCGCGCCATCTAGCTAAAAGCTACTGGAGGATCGAGCCACAAAGACAGGAGCAGAACAAGGAGAGAAGATATCACATGGGTGAATGCTCAAGATCCATCTCAACAACTGAAGCAGGCAAATTTGGCTATCATTGAACTCTATCAGAAAAGCATGGAATTGAGGTGGCAGCTAGTGACAAAGACTACGTAAGCGTCAACAACGTAGGGTCGCGAAGGGAATGTGATATGGTTGAAAAGACAGCTCAGAGAGGCACATGACACCATTGTACAGCTGCGAGAAGCACAAAGACTGGCGGAAGAAAGGCACACGAAGCATCCCACAGAAGGCGAAGCGATAGAAAAGGAAGCCTGCACGGCTCTCGCCAGCGCGCAGGAAAAGCAAGTTTAACAGGTGTTCGTTTCTACATCCGAAAAGAATAAGAAAAATCTTGGTAGTTTTGAAGGACACGTCTCCCCAAAGCACTATATGTTTTTGAAACGACCGTGACAATCAAACGGCTGCTTGCTGCACACTCTCCTCTAGCAAATGAGCATGTAACATAAATCATAGCCATTATAGTAGACAAAAAGCTCCCGACAGACACATGTTTGCTGGGACACCTGATCAAAGGGATACAACTACACATCTTTCTCCGTATCTAAGCCTGACCGATGATTAGATTCCCATGGCAAACCTGCAAACGATCTCGAGTGAACAGACGTGATTATTGTCTATTTTTGGAAAGCACCATGCGAAGAGTCTCTGATGCATGCTGCTCAATTTTCCTAGTTCAGGGTTAGCAATTAGGAGGCAAGGTAGCCCAAGCGATGCCCTCCTTTATATATTTCATCTTTTTGATGTAAGGCGGGTTGGTTGGCAAATGTGGTAAACAACAACTATTGTATGTAATCTGAGTTTTGATCGGAATTTAATGCAAAGGTCCTATAACTTGACGAAAAGATTCTAGTTGTAACAATTGGATGTATTGTGATTTCTTTCTATGCGTATATGCTTCCTGTTATCTTTATTTCATATTTTTTTCTGTCTATTTTGGAATGAATTTTTGAACCTGTGGATTCGCTGTACAATGCCCCTTGTTCGCGCCACTTAAACAAAACGTTTTCTTTTAAAGCTAACTCCGAATTCGTTCCCAGCGACGCTCTGAGTTACTTCTTGTATTTTCTCCCGCCACACATTACGATTTTACACTGAAGGTTGTTGCTCGCCTAGCCTTATTCTCTCGAGTCCAGTCAATGAGTCATTTGTCCCACATTTTCCTCATACCGACCCCATATCCCAAGTCTTACTTTCCTGTGCCAATATAACTAGAACCCATTATATCATAGGTGTTAAATCTAGCCACTGCTTTCAAAGTCATACCTTGCATGTAGACCGCGCCATTTCTAAGAGATCCCTCTCCAGATTTGAAAGGCTAGTTTTGGGTCTCAAAGTTGGTTGAAAAATTTACCTTCATCGTCTGTTTATCAGCCGAACAGATTTACAGAGTGCTAACATGTGCGCAGTAATGACGACCCTTGCCAAAACTAGATCGTGGGAAGGGACATAATACAATTGAAAAATAATATTATTCCAAAGGGGTTGGTGCCGCCAGAAAAGTTGTTTGACGAAAATGATGTGGCTAAGAACCCCATGATCACTTCAAGCAAAGAAGACGTTGAAGACTGCAACATCGGGACTGAGGAGAACCCGAAGATGGTAAAATTATTCAAGACACTTAGTCCAGAGGTCAAGTAGGACTGCGTAAAGCTCGTGAAATATTTCCCAGACGTCTTCACATGGAGCTACGATGACATGAAAGTGTATGAGACAAAAGTGATCCAACATGTTATCCTTCTTAAGGAAGATCGGAAACCTTTCAAATAGATGCTGAGATGGAGAAATCCCTTGTTGTTGCCGATGATCGATAAAGAGGGAAAGAAGCTTTTCGACGCTAAAATTATTGTTTCTTTGAGGTTCTCGAAATGGGTAGCTAATCTGGTACCCGTAAGAAAGAAAAGCGACGAGATAAGGCTGTGTGTAAACTTCCGAAATTTAAATAAAGTGTCTCTCAATACCACTACCCCCTTCCTAAAATGGACTACATCCTGCAAAAAGTGGTGGGTTCCCAGAAGATGTCTATGCTAGATGGGTTCTCAGGATATAATCAGATCATGGTCCACCCGAACGACTGAGAGAAAATGACTTTCACAACTCCATGGGGAACATTCATGTATGCCAAGATATGTTGGAGCCACTTTTCTAAGGGCCATGGACATCGCGTCTGCGAATGAAAAGGAAAAATTCATCGTGATTTATCTCGACGACATCACTGTGTACTCTACCTTCGACAAACAACATCTCGAGCACCTGAAGAGAGTTTTCCAGAAGTGCAGAAAATTTGGCATATCACTGAATCCGAAGAAGTCTCACTTTGCGGTAGAAGAAGGAAAGTTGTTAGGGAACATCATTTCCAAGGAGGGAATTGAGATAGAACCTAGCAGGGTTGAAGGGATCTTGAATATCGACACCCCGTGCAGTAAAAAGGAGGTACAATCTTTCCCAGGAAAGGTGAACTTTTTGAGTAGATTCATCCCAAACCTAGCGGAAATCATAAAACATATAACTTGCATGCTCAGAAAGGGAAATGAGATCAAGTGGAACTTGGAAGCCAATAAGTTTTTTGAGGACATCAAAGTGGCGCTGACTAAAGCTCATGTACTAGCCAACCCAGATTTTACGAAAGCTTTCCTCCTATTTTCATTCGCCTCAGAACACACTATTGCCTGCGTGCTGCTACAGAAAGATGAACAAGATTTTGGAAAACCCATAGCTTACTTCAGCTGAATGCCGCGCGACGCTCCACTAAGGTATGACATTATGGAAAAACAGGCATACGCCTTAGTGAAAGCTATGAAAGAATTTAGGACATATATTTTTCACTCCCATCTCATCACTTGTGTACCCAACAGTTCAATAAAATATATGCTGACTCAACTTGACCCGGAAGGAAGGAGAGGCAAGTGGATAGAGGCCATGTTAGAATACGATATTGAAATCAAGCCTACAAAGCTGATCAAAGGTCAGGTTCACACAAAGTTAATGGTGCATTCAGACTGCGATGCTGTAGACATGAATCTCATCGTTGATATGTCAGAATGCCCCCATGAAGAAAAAACTGCGCAGGCACCTCAATAGTTCATTGATTCACCATGGTATGCATACATCATCTATGTGTTGGAGAATCTTTAGGCCCCTCCGAGTGTGAGTAAGACTAAGGCCATATTTCTCAAGCTTAAAGTGGTTAAGTTCTGCATCCTGGACAACTCACTCTACTGGAAAGACCTCGGGGGAATATTGCTGATCTGTTTGCTGGAAGACGACGCGAAGCAGGCCGTACAAGAATTTCACAAAGGCGACTGTGGAGGACACCACTATTGGAAGACCACTGTGCAAAAAATCTTAAGGGTTGGTTATTATTGCCCCACAATTTTCGTTGACGTATATAAAGAGGTCTCCAACTGCCACGAATGTCAGATCTTCGACGGAAGAAGAAAGTTGCATCTCCTGCCACTAAAGCCGATCTCAATTGAAGCACCTTTCATGCAGCGGGGTCTAGATTTCATAGGAGAGATAAATCTTCCATCCTCTGCGCAACACAAATGGATACTCACGACCACCGAGTATTTCATGAAATGGATAGAGGTGATCCCCATGAAACAAGTTATTGACGCAGTCATCATCCAATTCTTGGAGAGGAACATTTTGTCGAGGTTCGGGTGTCCCGTTAAGATCATTATAGATAATGCAACCACATTCAAGTCTAATAATATGGAGAAATTTTGCCAGGATTACAACATAACCTTGGGACATTCCACGACGTACTATCCATAAGGAAATGGGTTAGCATAATCCTCAAAAAAGAGCCTGACCACGATCATCAAAAGACTCCTACAAGAAAACAAGAGAGCCCGGCGTAAAAAACTTATCTATGCACTGTGGGTAGATCGAGTTACCACCAAGAAGTCTATATCAACGTCGCCTTTCCAGATTGTTTACGACGTGGATGTAATTTTCCCTACTTCACTGGGACCGCCCGTCAAGAAGCTGTTGCAAGAACAGGAGGCCGAGCCAAATGCTGCATAGAGGAGAATTAATCAGCTAATTCACACACAACAGGCGAGAGAGTAGGTGTATAATCGGTCGCAGCTCCATCAGGAAAAGATAAAGAAAGCCTTTGATAAGCGTTCTAAGCCAGAGGATTTTCGGTTGGGTGATATAGTTTTAAGATGGGACGTGAGAAATGAAGGTAAAGGGAAACATGCAAAGTTCGACCACCTTTGGACGGGTCTGTTCAGAATCAACGATCACAGTGGAAAAAATGATTATTTCCTAGAAGGATTAGATGGAGAAAGTTTTGATTGGGGCCCTGTAAACGACAGATTCCTTAAACATTACCTGATGAAATAAGATCCGTTTGAGTAATTTGTCATTGTAAATAATCGTTTTATTTTGCGTCGAGTCAGTAGGTCAGCAGAAAATTGAAGCCCGAAGTGAAGGCCCTAAGTTTATGCTGAAGTCTTAGAAGTTGCGTCGATAGGTTTAGTTTGTTTTCCGTCCATCAGTTATTTTTCTCAGTGTCTAGAGGTCAAAGAAATCCCAATGGATAGGCACCCGGTCTACTGTTCTTTTCTACCTCACAGGGAGGATAACATCCTCGTTGGAGCCAGCTATTAACGCTGCCAGTTTTCTTTCCATATTAAGAGTCGGTTTTAGATCACGTTGCGACCCATGCGTCCAACCATGTGAAGTCGGCTACGTAGCACCGTGAGTTCGAAGTCAGCAAGTGGCTGGTTGGCCCTTGAAAACGGGAAGGGATGTTAGAGTCGAAACTCGTATAAGTGGTACGAGTATGTCTTTTCCAAGAGAGTCGAGTCCTGTTGAGAAACCAGTCTCTACGTGCCTAGGTCGAGTCAAGTGGTTAATGGAAATCGCATCAACAAGTACATCAATTATTATCAGTTCATAATGAAAGCTGAGGGAATGAAAAATCGTGATGTTCGTATCATGCATGCCCAACAAACCTTATCACCTTTATTCTACACGCGGGGATTTTCCATGGAAAACCTGCAACTCGACTTGGAACATCTCGTCGCCATGAATTCACTGTCCTTCAACATGATTTCCTCTCTTGTCGAACTCATTATAAATCTTGGACGTTCGACACTCTCTCTAGTCGTAGAACCAGGTCCGAACTCTGTTTGCAATTCCCCTTTCTAGTCCAGTTTTTTCAAAGTCCCCCCCTTGTGATTTTTGGATATATTGTGTGCATAATACACATTTGTCGTGCCATGGAGAACTCTCAGAGCTCAAGGAAAGGCACGCAGATCAGAAAAACTACAAGCTCCAAGCCCCAAAATGACTCGGAGTCGTTCTCACCTGCTGTGGGCATCCCCAAAGACGTGAAAGGAGCTATTATTTTACCTACAGAGAAGACTAGATCAAAATGCACAGAATCTGAAGAGGAGGGATTCAAAAAGGAAGGGAAGACAGTAGGAGCCCCCCCTCTCCAACATCAAATGCCTTGGAGAAGGGGCAGGCCGAGGAAGAACAAGGAGACCATGGAAGCGTGAGTTTTAGAAGAGTCATGGGCCAGATCGATAGCTAAAGAACTACTCATGTGCGCCATCTGGCTAGAAACTGCTGGAGGATCTAGTCGCGAAGACAATAACATAACAAGGAGAGAAAATATCACAGGGGTGAATGATCACGATCCATCTAAGCAACTGAAGCAGGCAAAGATGGCTATCGCTGAACTCTATCAGGAAAACATGGAATTGAGGTGGCAGCTAGCGACAAAGACTACAGAAGCATCAGCAGTGCAGGGTCGCGAAGGGAACATGGAATGGTTGAAAATGAAACTCAGAGAGGTGTAGGACACCATTGTACAGCTACGAGAAGCACAAAGACCGGCGGAAGAAAGGCATACGAAGCATCCCACAGAAGGTGAAGTGACAGAAAAGGAAGCCTGCACGGCTCTCGCCAACGCGCAGGAAAAGCAAGTTTAACAGGTGTTCATTTCTACATTCGAAAAGCATAAGACAAATCTTGGCAATTTTGAAGGACATGTCTCCCCAAAGCACTATACCTTTTTGATAATGGCCATGACAATCAAATGACCGCTTGCTACACTCTCCTCCAGCAAATGAGCGCGTAACAGAAATCAGAGCCATTATAGCAGACAACAAGCTCTTGACAGACACCTGTTTGCTGGGACACCTGATCAAAGGGATACAACGACACATCTTTCTCTGTATCTAAGCCTGACCGATGATAAGATTCTCGTGGCAAACCTGCAAACGATCTCGAGTGAACAGACGTGATTATTGTCTATTTTTGGAAAGCACCATGCGAAGAATCTCTGGCACATGTTGATCAGTTTTCCTAGTTTAGGGTTAGTAGTTGTATGGTGCCACGTGACCCAGGCATGGGCTACCATGTGGCACCCTGTTATGTTTTGGTGTGAAAGTATTGTGAAGTCTGCAGGGGTCAAACCCCAGACCTCCCACATGCGTGGAAGCTTTGGAAAAGGCTGGCTACTAGTGTGCCACACCATGTGACTTAATATATAAATGTATTAACATTTATTTAACGTGGAGTGTTGTGTATTATGGCGCGGGGTTCGGGCTAGGGCTTAGCCCCAAACCCCGATTATGTGCGCCTTTCATATAACCATACCTCTCGGAGTGGTGCAGGGGTTAAACATTCAAATGGATCTCTCCACCATCACGTGACACTTGTCACGTTTTAGAACGTTGCAACGGGTGCCACATTTGGCGTTGGACATGGTCATATGGCCCCCCATGTGGCCAACACCTCCGCCCAAAACGACTTTAGGTTCCCTAATGGTGCGAAAAATTTGCACATTTTGTGAAAATGACGCGTGTGCTGGGTTTAGGCATGGGAAACGCCAAGAAGCCAGGTTACTCACACAGGAGGTGCGTTTTGGTGAACCAGAGACAACAAGCTTGAAGGAGAAAATTGCAGGAGGTCTATCTTCTTCATTTTTTGGCCAAACCAGGTGTTGAAAAAGCCCAGCTAGGGATTTTTAGATGTTTTGAATCCATTGGTACAGGTTTCAAAGGCATTTGGGGACTTCTATTTCAGGTTTTTCTACAGGGAAGTTTTAGATAGCTCTAAGTAGCCCAAGGCTACCAGTGAAGGAGGCCATGCCCAGGGGAGCCAAGTCCATTTTCAGTGACTGAATAGTTATTCTGACTAATTGATATGATCTAAACTCATTGGGATAGGTTGTAGAGGCATTTGAGGACTTTTACAGGTGTTTTGACCATAGGGAATCTCAGGGTAGCTCAAGGCCACCAATAGAAGAGGTCATGCCCAGATGAGCCATGGTCTGTTTTCAGAGATCTAATAGTCATTTTTGGGGTTTTTATGTATTCTGAACCCAATGGTACAGTCAGTAAATCCATTGGATTTGAGCAACATCTTGTAAAATAATTTTAGACAAACTAATCCTAGAGATCCTAGTCCATTGATGGAGGCTCAAGGAGATGTAGCCCAGTTGGGGGTGAACTCCTTTATCATGTTGTTATTGTTGTGAGTTTGCTGGTTATTATTTGCTGCAATTTATGTTTGCTATTGTATTCTTTAAACAACATATTTAACCTTTAAAAAACCTCACACATAAACACCTAAATGAGGCCTAAACTTGACACATAAATCCTCTTGCACAACTAAGACATTGAGCAAGGTCCTGAAGTTTATTTTAATGGAGTAGAGGGTGCTTGCATAGCAAAACAAGTCAGCCCCCTATTTTCAAATTAGGTGGTATCAGAGCATAGTTTTTCTCATGTGATTGCCATTTATAGCTAGATATTTAGTTGTTGGTATTATTGTGCAAGTTTTGTGTTGAAGTTTGATACCTTGCAAGGATGAAGGAAGCTTCAAACAGTGATAGTTCTCATA
>ML805062.1:75314-88952 GCA_009831015.1 Picea engelmannii | reverse complement strand
TGTTATTGTTGTGAGTTTGTTGGTTATTATTTGCTGCAATTTTTGTTTGTTGTTGTATTCTTTAAACAACATATTTAACCTTTAAAAAACCTCACACATAAACACCTAAAAGAGGACTAAACTTGACACATAAATCCTCTTGCGTAACTAAGACATTGAGCAAGGTCCCGAAGTTTATTTTAATGGAGTAGAGGGTGCTTGCATAGAAAAACAAGTCAACCCCCTATTTTTAGATCACTCATATCCTAGCCCCTTCTTGACTTGGTCATGTGACGTTGGATTTCATCACCAACTAGCACGACCAACGAGAGAAGGTTTTGTTTGCTTGGTTTGATTCCTAGATTTTATTAGTGTATGCTGTTTCTTTTCTTTAGTTGGCCATAAATGTTTTCCATAAAATTTTTGGTTCAACCAACATTGACCCTCCACGACGTTCACGTAGGATGCAAGGACTACCCCCGGAAGATCTGTAGGGTTACCAACCTTTTCCTCCTAATTCACCATAGGGCTCACCTCAACAGTGCAAGGTCCAGGACACTGTAACTCCACAAGTGGAAAGAACTGACTCTTTAGAAAATTTCTGACATATTTTCGATTCTCTAGAGGCTTTCCGCATACCTCTTGGGTACGAGAGACATATTCTCTGGATGAATTCATTAGGAGATCTTGTTGTTGACACTTCCGGTATGCCGACCGGACCCCATTCAGGTCCTAGAGTCGGGGATCCCCTTTGGACTACTGACATATTTAGAAGCCTGCCTCGCACGGTGCAGGACCTTTATGAATCAGGGGCAGGTGCTAATATACCTGTCGTATCACAATTGCCCCTCACGTCTGTTACCTACATGATACCTTTAGATAATTTTTCTGGTACAATTGTTGGTCCAGACACACAGTCAGTTGGTCCAGACACACAGTCCGTTGGTCCAGACACATAGTCAGTTGGTCCTAGTTGGACTTTTTCTCTCCAGATGGCACATTCTACTATGGTCCTTCACGCTATGACTATTCCCACCGGGAATGTGGTGGTTAACCAAGCTCCCATTGGTACATCACTTTCATCTAGACTTAATCCATCACTTCCCCCTGGGTACAGAGCTCTGAATCCTTCCATTTCCAACACTTCCTAGGTTACACCCGGAGTTTCTGGACTTTTTGTTCCTCCTGGATATAACGATGCTATTGGTTCTATACCTACACTTTTATTTAGAGGAGCTGGTCTTGGTGGATCTAATCCGAGTGGAACCACCGGTCATTCGTTCAGTTCTGGTTTCTAGATCCCTCTAGGCACTCAACCTCACACTGGGGGGCAACCTCAAACCGGGACACAACCTCTGCTTCGGGGGCAACCTTAGACTGGAGTCCATCATCCATTTTACAGACATAATGGATCTGCAACACCAAATCCTTGGAACATTCCTTTCCCAGGGAATCCACAATTCTGTGGGGGACAACATCCTCAAGGACAACAACAACCGTCTCTTTCTCATGGGACTAATGTGTATCCTCCTCATGGATAAAATGTTTACCCCCCTTATGGGAAAACAAATCACCTGACTTATAATCCTCAAAACCCATCAGGTTATCCTCCACTTGCACATGTTTCTCAACCATCATCGAATCCTATTTATCCCGGTCAACAACACCCGTATATAGGAGGAACTATTGGATATAATTATCCACCTAACCCAGTCTACGACCCTACTGGTGTCCCTATGCCACACCAGTATCACCCTCAGGTTAACTGACAACTACTGTTTCTTGTGACTCTGGATCTCCCAGACTTGTCTCAATTAACCAATGATCCTATATTACATTATCCCTTTTGGCCAGTGATTCCTGCTAAATTACCTTCCAATATTCCAAAATTTGACGGTAAACCTAGACAAGACCCAAATAACCATGTGATGACTTTTCATTTATGGTGTTCATCAAACTCCTTAATGGACGATTCTATACATTTATGTCTTTTCCAGCGAACACTTACGGGCTTTGCAACCAAGTGATATATTGAACTTCCATGAGGTTCTTTCTAAGATTTCAACTCCCTTGCCATGTCCTTTCTCACACACTTTCAACTACTCATTCGATACGAGATAGGTATCAAACTCTTGAACTCCCTTCGTCATACTAGCTTTGTACATATCTCTCATCATATTCATGAGTGGAGACGACGACGAAGGTTGATCAAAGAATCAGTCCTGACCAGTTATTGGCAGAATGGTTTACCAAATCACTTTTACCCCCGATTTCTCGTGATGTCACCATGGGCGGTGTAGTCATGGAGGAAGAAGCCATTGCCAGGGCTCAGTACTTAGATTTGATTTATTCACAATCAGGTACTTTGTATGAGTTGATCCCAAATGCTACCCGTGCCACTACCGATCCGTCCAAACCTTCATCCTCATCTTATGCAGATGGAGTTATCGGCTTCGTCAAAATCCAATCTGCTTCCCAGTCGACTGGAACTGCAAATCGATCTGCTTCATCACCCACTCCCAGTTCAACCTCAGTCTCCTCTACCTCCCCCCAAACTCAAGTCTCTGAGGTGAATGCAATTCAGTCTGCCCCTTCACAACAATCCGGATGTAAGAAGAAGACAAAAAATAAACCCAAAAAGAATAATAACAATGAACAACCCAAAACTCAAACTCCAACACCTGCTACCAAAAAGAAACCACAATGGAAACCGAAATTGCCATGTCTTATTTGTGGTGACGATCATTACACCCTAGACTGTCCACATCACGATGAAGTGGCAAAAATTTTCGAAGGGAATTCCCAACCCACTGTGTTAACAAAGCCTTTTCCTCAGCAGCAATCCATGGTTGCTCAAACCCCCTCTCCAGGGGGTAGTTCTAGCCACCCTCCTCATGATGAAGCTTCGACAAGTTCCCATATTTATTTGTTCAATGAGATTGATTTAACCACTCTCTCTATGACATACGACACGCCAGCTAAACCTGACAAAGCAAAGGTCACTAATGGTACTTTAATGAATCCATCACCATCCTTCATTAGTCCTCCATCTGGATCACTTCAGATAGAAAAACCTACGTTCAACTCTATATTACGCCCTCCCAAGGTCACTATTCGTAAATCTACTTTTAATCCTAGTTCACGTGCTGCCAAAAACTACAACATTGTTGAAGATTTCGCTCAAGCATCGTGTGCTATGTCTGCGTTAGAAGTTATACAACATTGCCCAAGTCAACGTAGAAATCTCTTGGCTGCTATTGGTGCTTTTGATCCTCAGTCATCCAACAATATCACGTTTAACCTGGACAATTTGAAGTCTCGACTCTCTCACCAACTTGCTTTTCAAATCGATTTTGTTGTTCACAATCAAAAAATTCATCGCACTATCTTGGATGAGGGAGCCTCTACTTGTGTCATGTCTTTAGCTTGTTGGAAAGGCTTAAAATCACCCACACTTAAAAAATCCCCAATAATGTTGTGCACATTCGATGGGCGAGGTTTTCATCCTCACGGACTCTTGCAGTCCTTAGCCATTCAGTTGAGCGACAAAACCATCTATGTTGACATTGAGGTGGTCGATGCTCCCCTCGATTACAACTTGTTACTAGGAAGAAGTTGGTTTTATGCTATGACTGTCGTTGCTTCATCGGTGTTTCGATGTGTACAATTTCCTCATCAAGGCAAAATTGTCACTATCGATCAGTTAGATTTCTGTAGACCCGACGCTCATGCTCGCGCTACCAATAATATACCTTTCTTGGGAGATCACAAGATCATGTATGAAAGTGTTGGTGTAGGATTGTTAAAATCATCCACCCTTATGGGTAACTTCCCTGCACCCTCCGTCCTACCATGGTTCATATTTCCACAGTCAATATGATTTCGACTATGACTTATCAGTCTTTGGAATCATCTGATCCCTGGATTGTACCTAGTCCTCTAGAGTTCGATGCACTAGGTGACAGCATGCCACTTAGTCCAGCCGAGGCTTCATACGATGCTATTCAATCCACCTCTCCCTCCTCGCATTACCAACTTCTATTGGCACCCGACACCTACTCGATGCCATCGTAGTTGAATTCCTTATCTTCTGCTTTTGACTACATTTCCAAAAATTTTCCTTCTGACGAATCTATTATGGAAATGCTTAGCATTGACGAAGTACCTTGGGATGATAACCATCATCAATCTTGTTTTCTTCCACCTCTCAAAGAAATGAAGGAAGATATACACTCTATCTTCCCCGCTAATATTGTCGACTTTCCACAATATCCTATACTTACGCAAGATACTATTTCTGAGGGGAATTTAGGCAATATTTCTTCTACGATCGTTATTGATATTTCAATGAAGGAAAGTGTCATGGAAAATATTAATCTTAGTGCTAATTGTTCACCAAAGGAAGTTGTTTCTTACACCACTTTATTTAAATAATTCCACGATGTCTTTGCTTGGAGCTACAAATAAATGTTAGGGATCGATCCTTCGATCGTTGTGCATGAAATTAAAACTTGCGCATGTGTTAAACCTGTTCGACAGAAACTCCGCTCGGTCCATCTTAAGAAGACCACGACTATTAAGGCAGAAGTTGAGAAATTATTGAAATCTGGCTTCATTTATCCTGTCCCCTTGATGGAATGGGTTTCAAATATTGTTCCGGTCACTAAGATGCAAGGGACCATTCGTGTTTGTGTTGATTATAGGGATCTCAATAAGGCTTGTCCGAAAGACAATTACCCTACGCCCTTCATCAACCAGATTATTGATAATGCACTGGTAGCATGATTTTCTCTTTCATGGATGGTTTCTCAGGGTACAACCAGATTGACATTTTACCCGTTGATCAACATAAGACAACCTTCATCTCCCCGTGGGGAAGTTTCACCTATCAGAAACTACTGTTTGGCCTAAAAAACGCTGGCGCTACATTCTAGTGGGCCATGTCATATGCTTTCCATGATATCAAACATATTGCAGAACCTTACCTTGACGATTTACTAACCCATTCATCCAGTTGATCAGACCATTTTGGTCATCTACGAGCTATTTTTCTTCGATGTCGGTTCTACCATATTCGTTTGAACCCACATAAGTGTATCTTTGCCATCAAATCAAGTCAACTCCTCAGTTTCGTTGTCTCCAAAGACGAGATTCAGGTGGATCCTTTAAAAATCAAAGCTATCCTTGCTTTACCTCCACCTAACAATCTGACACAACTCCAAAGTTTGTAGGGGAATGCAAACTTTCTTCGTCATTTCATTTGTAACTATGCTGAGATTACCAAAGGATTTATGTGATTGTTGCAGAAATACACTCCTTTCATTTGGGATGACACTGCTCAACGATATTTTGATGCTCTTAATCATGCATTGATGAACGCGCCTCTGTTACATCCTTCAAATTATATGAAGGACTATATTCTTTACTTAACAGCCTCTACTTCCACTATTGCTATGGTGTTAGTTAAAGAGGACCCTAACGGTGAAGAACATGTGATATATTATTTGAGCAATAGTCTATCCGATCCCAAGCTCTGATATTCGCATGTTGAAAATTTGGCTCTGGCATCCGTCATCGCTGTCCAGAGATTTCACCATTACATATTTCTACATGCCACTACAGTTATTGCGGACTCAAACCCCATGTATCATATTTTGACATGTCAGGTTCTTGGGGGAAAATATTCCAAATGGATTGTCATCCTTCAGGAATTCGATCTTGAATTTGCTAAGTCCAAAGCCAAAAAATCCTTGGTGTTTTCGGAACTTATCTGCGACCTTCCCCATGCTGATGAAGATACTGAGCCCAAATATTCTCTCCCTGATGAAACTCTATTCCACATCAGCATGTCCAATCCTTGGTATGGAGATATCCTCCTATATCTTCAAACCCAACGTTTTCAGCCAAATATCTCCCGTGAAGAATGTCATCACATTCATCACCATTCTCGACATTACCTTATCATCGATGACACTTTATATTGCTGTAGTATCGACACTATCTTACGATGTTGTTTGACTCATGAAGAGGCTAAATGTGTTCTTAATGACTGTCACCTTGGAGCCTGTGGAGGTCATCTTTCTAGGATGGCTACAACTCAGAAAATTTTACATGCCGGTTACTTTTGGCCCTCCATCTTCAAAGATTGTATCAAGGCTGTCAAAAAGTGCCCACCCTGCAAAGTTTTTCATAAAAAGGCATGCACCCACCCCCGCTCCGCTACATCCTGTTGTCGCCATTGACCCCTTTGTCAAATGGGGCATTGACTTCATGCAGTGTAAGCCTACCTCAGCCAGGAGGCACAGTTATATCATCGTTTTCGTTGATTACTTCACAAAATGGGCTGAGGCTATGCCTACCTTTCTGAATGACGGTCGTACTGCAACTCTCTTCTTTTTCAACCACATCATCACTCGCTTTGGTGTTCCACAAGCCATTGTCACTGATCATGGTTCACACTTTCAAAACCAGATGATGAGTGAGTTACATGCAAAGTTGGGTTTTCGCCATGAGAACTCATCCCATTACTATCCTCAAGCAAATGGACAAGTTGAATATATCAACAAGGTCCTTAAAACCATGATTCAATGTATGGTAGGGGAAAACAAGACATCTTGGCATCTACAACTTTTCTCCGCTCTCTGAGCTTACCGTACCTTAGTGAAAAATACTACTGGATTCACTCCTTTCCAGTTAGTATATGGAATAGAATCCGTATTACTGTTGGCATAGGGGCAGACCCAGGGTTCAACGCTACAACATTGCACCAACAAAACCCTAACTACCAGCCCTTTCGGTGACACCTGCGAAGCAGATAAAGTCTCACCCGAGGTAGAGGAAGGGGTGGTTGCATGACTCAGATGTCTGCAACCTTAGTTGGGACACACATCTATGATTCTAACACTTAACAGAGCACTCAACAGTTAACATTCATCAATATTCAGTCTCAGTTACAACGCAATTAAACCCTAATTACAAAGTATCACATTATTCATTTAGATCTAAGGTATTTAAGCACTAAGAATCAACAGATCATTCATCTATATTAAATCACTAAGAAAGTAAACACATAATCACATCAATACATCGCACAAAGCATAACAACACATCATGTACATGGTTCACCCCAATCCCTTGGCTACGTCCACCAATTCTTTGTCTTCTTTATTATCTTTGGTCAAGCTTATTACAGGCACATAGCATCCAAGTTCTACTCCATAGAAGACATGAGATCTATGCGCACTCCTCCAAATCCTCCTTCTTCTAGCTAGGGTATAGCACAAAGCCTTCACACAGTCTCTTACAATGACTTGCACTTAGCTCTGCAAGTCTCACATAGTATGCACCAAAGAAATCTCCACTTATCACTTAACACTGTCAATCACATAGATTGGACTACAACCATCACTTACATCTAGTCGAAAGGCAATTTTCCATTCATACTCACGACATCACCTTAACATTTATTTATACATACAAAATAGGCTTAAGCATGGGTAAACCCATGGGTTGACATTCACATACCTGTTACATAATCCCAAATCCAAAAAAAGGCCCTAAAAGGGGCTGAGATCCCGCGATCTCCACTTCATCTCGCGCTCTGCCTTCGACAGTCTGTCGAAGCCCAAAATAGGTCAAACATGACCAAGAATCCTCAATCAGTTGGTAAAGGGCCAACAAGCCCCCAACACTCATCTGTGACTTATCTCGAGTCACTCTGATCTGACTAGTTCTGCTTCAAAAGTCTTGAGCTTGGCTCGAGCTGCTTTGACGTGTTGCTGTGCCACGATCTCTTGTTCAATGAACTCTTGTATGACTTATTCATTGACAGGTCCCTCTAGGCATTGTTCAACTACAGTGATGACTTGCTCCAGTTCTGCTCCTCGGCCTTCGATCTCTGTGAATAGTTGGTAAGTCTTATCCTGTACAGGTTGGAGCCTCTGAGTCACTTCGATGACTTTGCTCTGGATAATGTGGACCTGCTGCTGAGTAGTGCGTTGCTCCTAGGATTGATTCATTCTTTCCACAGCTAATAGGGGCTTCAACCGTGCCTGTATCATTTCTGCTTGATACTTCACCTCTTGGAGCTGCGACTCTAGTGCCTTCAGTTCTGGATTCTTAGTGAGTTTCTCGTAGGTCTGGGCACTACGATCAATGAGTTGCTTACATTCCATGGCAAGGGAATTTATTCTCTCAAATGCACTTCGAGAAGTTGCTTCTCTGTGGTCCCTCACATCCTGTGGGGTGCTGGGCACTGTGCGGAGCTCTAAGTCTGCTATTCGTTGTTGTAGCTGCTGGATAGCTTCTGCAAACTGCTCTACTTGATGTGTGACTCGGTCTTCTTATTATGGCTCTAAACCTGTCATAGAGGGGAGGGATCTGTTGAATACTTCTTTCACTTTGAGTTTCTCTGCGAGCAATTGTTCTTTTTCTTGTTGCATCTGTACTTTCTCTTCTTCAAAATTTGCCTAGAGAGTAGCCTTCTCCTGCTCTGCAACTCTGCATTGTTCTATGACTATGACTTGCACTTGCTTCAAGGCATGGGTGGCTTGTTCTGTTTCTTCTTGAGTGTGATGAAGGTGAGCTTCAACCGCATCAACTAGTCGGTGGAGTTGGGCTGGCTCATCTCCCAACTCTGGTTCTCCTAATGGCATGGGCTCAGTGGAGACTGCACAACTGGATTGAAGGGCCTACTGTACCTCTCGGAGTTCGACCTCAATTCTATCATATATTTCCTCTTGCTTAGCTTCTTTCTTCTCCATGATTTCTAGCAAAGCATCGTTTAGAGCTGCTATGATGAAGTCAAAATCATTGGTAGTAAGCACAGTCTTCATCTTGGTCACGATGGCTTTCGATTTCTTCCAGGAAGAAGGTTTCGGGGGAGAAACCTTCCTGTTCTTCAAAGGATCAACCTCGTCTCTGGGCAGTGTTACTTCGCCTGGCTTCTGTTTAGATCTTCTTCCATTTAGTTCTTCTACTTCGTCATCACCCCCTCGATCAGGTGATATTGAAGCAGTCTTTCCTGAGGCACTGCTTAAATCTTGGACCTCTTCGGTCTTCTTCATTCTGTTGGGTCCGGGTGTATCAGATTCTTTCTGTGTGGTCTCTGGGTTGTCAGGGTTAGACATCTCTGTAGGGTTTGCTGGAATAAGGAGGTCTATGGACCATTCCTTAGTGATATCCTCCAGGTCTTCTTCTGTGAGCTTGTAGTATGACTGAATATGCTCCTTATGTTCATCGGCTCGCGCTATTATGTAGATGAAGTGTCGATATGCGCATAAATTCATCAGGGGTCAAAAGCTCTGTAGGGTGTTCGGGGTCATGCGAGGTTGAGCTTCGATGGATCTCTTCAGTTGAAGGTAATATGTGTGAAAAACAACGTTCGACTGGCACTGTTTGTTCATATCACTCGAGTACCAAAGTGTGGTGAACTTCACAGCAAGCGGATCGAACGGTTCAATATCCGAAAAGGTTGCAGCTTCCGGCATCTCCTAGGAAACAAAGTCGATGAGGATAAGGAGCTAGCTAAAGTGAAACTCGTAGCCCTGATCTTGTGCTTCGCGACAGTCTAGTTCCAGCTGATTAACTAGGTACTTCACCTAGTTCATCTGTAAGCCTCCCACGCACTTCCCTGTGAGGTCAACGACAAAGCCTGTGACCTGCATAGGTCTGGTCTTCCTTACTAACTTTTCGGCTATGAGCTGGTAGGATAGGCACACTATGCCATTCCGGATGGAGGCTACCTTGTAGCCTCACGTCCCCATTTCAACATTGCCATTTGTATCCTTGATCTTCTGTGCTAGTGCACGATCTGTGGCTTTTCCTGGATAGAACTCCTGTGAGTCGGGTCCTTGCATACTTAATCCCATGATCCTATGGATCAATGTCAGATCGATTGTAATACGGTTGTCTAGCCATAAGTAGCCACCATGGTAACATGAAAGAAATAACTTGACACAGGCGTTGACTTCCTGGTGACTTCCAAAGTGTGGGATGTTCATTACGTTTAACAGGCTGGATTGTGCGAGGTTCATCATGCATGGTTGGGGGATTATCTTTGAGTTCTTCCCCTTCGTCTTGGTCAAGTATTTGTATGGGGTGAGCATGCTATAGTTCTTGCGATCTTCGAGGTTGAAGTCATTGAACTTCAACGCTGTTATCTTGTCCTGCTACACACGAACGACGCGTATCCCCTTTGGGAGGTATGCAGTAATCATGGAGTACTCAAAATCTCTTGGCACTCTATCTCGACTCACCGCGGCGATCAGAGGCGGGATGTAATTGGGAAATATGGACGGGATCAGCTTTGCATTTGCTAGGTTATCTCTGTGTTTGGTTCTCTTTTCCGCTGATGGTCGAGATGATACGGCTCTGCGAGCAGTGGATGGAGAGGCTTGCACTCCTCTCGTCGATGACGCTTGAATAATTGCAGACATTTCTCTTTCAGACATTACTATTTCAGTCATTAGGTCAATGAGAACTTCTTTGACAATTTTCTCTGCAGCGCTAAGCTTGTCCAACATGCACGCTCGTGGTTGAATATCTCGGGTTTGAAGAGTAACTTCTCAATGCAACGGGATGAATGGTAATAGCGCGATGATCACCGTTCGAAATCAAATAGTCTACAGACTCAGATTCATGTTTAGAAAAAGTGTTCTTGTTGCGTGGCACGATGGGATAAATAGATAACTTGGCAACAAATCTCTTGCAACGGGTGAGAAGCCTTCATTAACTCAGTTCTGTCCGTTATGGCATGGTCCCAACGCTCTGGTGGCGAACTTTCTGATCATAAATGCCTTTCTACCAGTTCGGGCCGTCGGTCTAACGGTTATACTGTCCCCAATGGCTATATTGCATTTCCATGGCCATGTGACATAGTTCTGATATACCGACGAAGTTCAAATTTTTCAAATTTTCCTTCTGCGAAATTCCCTCTAGAACCTTCTGTAACTTTTCGATTTTAGCTCTCTTCTTACTTAGTTTTCTAGCCTTCTTTCTGGTGATATTCGTCTCAAAATTCCTTTTTCCGTTCTGATTCGTATCTTCTTTTGGCAGAGTAACTTCATGCTGTTGAGATTCTTTCCTATAAATCAGGGGTAATACTTCATCTGTATCTGGAATAGGTACTTCAGTCTTCTGCGCGTCTTCTATTGTTCTTCCTATTTCAACATCCAAGTATCTGGTCTTAAGTATCTTTGATATGTTCTCTTGTTCTTCAATCACGTGTGCGATCCTCTTAGTCATGAAATCTTTCAACTCTTGCTTCTTCTGCCCTAATATTTCTTCTTCTTTCCTTCTGGCCTGATCTCCTTCAATCCAAGGTTTTCCTAGTAACATAACAAATTGAGCATTGTTCTCAATAAATTTAACAACTTCAAATTCTTCCTCTGTCGAAGTTCCATTGGCACTCATAGATATTTGGGTAAGTCTTCCACATAGGGTTATCAACTTTCCTCTAAATAATCCTATTCCTCCCAATGAAGGAATCATAACAGGCTTTCCTAGAATTTCCCAAGTTCTTTCTGTCATGATATTCACCTGTGTTTCCTCATCCAGAACAAAGTCAATGTCAAAGTCTCCTATTCTTACTTCAATGCATTCTTTTTCTTTGAATATCTATGATAAACTGATATGTCGGTGGTCATTCAGGGTTTCTTTCATCTGTAGCAATACTTTTTCTGATTCTTTCTGGGGTTCTTCCATAATATCAGTTGCTTGACCTTTCTGGTGGTCTTCTTGTCTCATATTCATCCTTTCAACCTTAGCAATCATTCTAGGACAATCCAAAATTTCATGGTCCATAGCTTTGCAACAGAGGAAACTAGGTCTTCTTCCAGGGCATTCCTTAGTAAGATGTCTCGATTTTTTGCAACTATAACAAAGAGTTAATTCTCTCTCTCTCTCTTAAATGATCCCCAGCCTTTCTTGTGCTGCACGCTAGGATCATGGTAGCTAACCTGCAAAAAATTCTTTCTAGGATCCTGCATGATCAGGGGATCAAATTTTGCTCAAAAATTCAAAGTGACCGGAATCGCTTCAAATCAAACAAGAGCGTAGGCCTCATCATTACGAACCCAACGCAACTCGTTTCATCTCAAATGGACGTCGAGAGCGAGAGATATTGCGTTCTATTCGAATTGTCAAACACGCAAAAAAAAGGATGCTGACTGTACAGTCCGTACAGTTCGTACATGCTGACGTGGTAGGAGACTGTATGATTGTACGTTGATGTGGCATGTGATTATGTGGCAGTTTTTAATTGGCTAGCAGTTGGCCGAATCATGTTTTGACACGTGGCAGTTTTTTGGTTTGTGGTGGGATGCCACATGGCCCAATCATGGGTCGCCACATGGCATCATTATATTGGTTCAAAATTATGGAGTCCGTGGGATTCGAACCCCGGACCTCCCACACCGGTCAAAGCTTTTGTAAAGTCCTCCCTGCCAACGGGCCACACGTTATTCCTTGTTAGCTATATGTGTTCTAAATTATTTGAATTAATGTAATGGTTGATATGGCGGGGGGTCGGGCCGGGGCTTATCCCCGACCCTTGGTTATATTATGTTACATATGACCATACCATAACAATTGCATAGGATTTGGTGTTACACACAGAGCTCAACCCCGGTTCCATATATGACCACCGTTGCAAAGAGTGTGGGTTTACAAATGGTTGCGCCTCCGGTCACATGACCCGTGGCATGTGACCTTGCCACAGAGCGCGCGGGAATGTTCAAAACGGTTTCAATGGATAGCCCATGCAACCGACACTTGGCACGACCATATTCACTCTTGCAAACGGTTAGCCTTTTTTTATTTGTGTCGGTCGTATGGAGGACTCATGTGCCCGAGAGCTAGGTGGTTAGGGGCTGGCGTGCCCATAACCGTCCTACAATTCACATCGTTGGCGCAGTTACGTTCAGTGCCGGGTTTTTATGCTTTAAATAGCGCGTGTGCTAGGTTGCATGAACAAGGGTGCATTTTTTAGATGCAGGGACAACAAGCTTGAAGGGGAGACTTCAAAGAAGCCTAACTTCTTCGTTTTTTGACCAAACGAGGTGCCGAAAAAGCCCAGCTAGGGGTTTTTGGAAGCTCTGAAGCCATTGGAGCAGTTTGTTGGTCAATTTGAGCATTGTAGAGCAAGTTTTTGAGCACTTTGAGAAATTAATAATAATGATCCATTGGAAGCTGGACCAGGAGATGTAGCCCAAGAGAGGGGTGAACTCCTTTATCATTTGTTGTGTTTATGTGCTTATGTTAATTGATTATGCTGCTGTTTATATGCATCTTAAATGAGTAAATCCTTTTTATAATGTGTTGCAAAGTTGATCCATTTGCTTTTAACACATAAACTTTACTTGCAAATATTTTCAAGATTACAAGTCTTCTTCATTTTTAGATCAAGTTGGTATCAGAGCACTGGTTTTTGAAGACTTGATTGTTTGCAAGTGTTTTGTTTTCTGATGCTCACAAGGTTGAAACTCACAAGAGGAGAAGGTCAACTTATGGAGCCAAATTCTCATCCTTCAAGGAGGAAGCATATACAATCACCGCAAGTTTCAAGGAGGCATTCACCAAGTATGGCTCATGAAGAAAGTCATGAACATGTTCCTACAGAAGATGAAGATCTCAGAAAGGCTGTCATGGAAATGAGAGAGA
>ML805062.1:51503-63032 GCA_009831015.1 Picea engelmannii | reverse complement strand
AAGTACGATGATCAAGCCTTCACAACAAGATTCAAGAACTTCAGGGACAAAAGAAAGTTCGATTCAAGAAGGAAGCCAAAACAAAGAAAAGATATTTCAGAAATACAGTGCTTCAACTGTCAGAAGTACGGTCACTACAGGAACCAGTGTCCCGAGCTAAATAAAAGGAAAGAGAAACATGAAGCATCAGTTGCCGAAGAAAAGGAACCTACAAAGAAGACTAAGCAGGATGGAAGAGACTTCTTGTACTAAAAGGTAACAACACTCTTCTTATTTCTTGTACATATCTTTCTTGCATCGTCTTTGTACATATATCTATCTCTTGGAAAATAATGTGTTCCAAAAGGAACTATACCTATGGAAGAACAAACAAGATTAAAAGAGATATCATCAGATAATACACATGAAAAGATGAGATACAAATCATGTGGAAGCTATTAAGCCGATTCAATCATGAAGAAACTTAGTAGAAGCAAAGACAAAAAGAAGTCAAACAATCAAGAGGAAATTAGAAAAATACTTATGAAGTTTTATAGAAGACAAAAAGACGGAAGTATGGACTCTGTTAGACAGAAGAGATAATTATATATTGCAGAAGACAATAAGGATGCTGATGGAAGTATGGACTCTATCAGATGGAGGGAGCCGATTATATGCACTCTTACAAAAAGCAAGGGTTAGGAGGGAGCTAATCCTATGATCCATTGAAGATGATAAAATATATATCCATGGTAGCAGCCATGAAAAGATAGTACGTGTTCAGCTCAATCGTAGAAGAAGACTTCCTCAGAAGCCTTAAAACATTCCTGATTGTCCATCCAGATCCGTGATCCTATGATGAAAGGAAGAAGTGGAATCTCTAGGGCATGGAATCTATAAGAAAATCCATGGACCCAAAAACTAAAGAAGAACATGAATATTCCAAGAGAGAAAAGAAAACGAGAACAACCAGTCATTGTATCAAAGAATCACAAGATTACCAACATGATATGAACTCACTAAAAGCAATCAAGCATAAGAACTGAAAGTCGTGATGAAGAACAGTGTATGGAAAAATTATGAATGAAAGCATTGCAAGATCCAAAACCAGAGGTTCTCCCAGATGGAGGGAGAAGACTATGATGATTACTTGTTCCAGTACACCAGACATATCACTGCATGAGTCATTATATCATCCACAACATCCATGAGTTGGAATTCTACATCAGATAAATGCAAAGAATGTTCTCCAAAGAAATTGGATAAAGAGCATATGAAGAGAAATCTCAAGACTTTGAGGCATACCAGAAAGAGACTCCTATATGAAGATAAGAAGAAGATAACTTGGTGAAGAACCTCCAGTGCACAGCAGAAGCGTGGTGAAGATTTCCTATAACATCAAGATGACTACTCAGAAGATCAGATCTCATGATGACAGAAGAAGTGCCACATGGATATGTTCCAGTTCTCCAACTATGATATACTCTATTGTTCAGATCTACATGAAGCCTTCACAAGTTCCAGACTAAAGTACAAGCATTAAATTATCCATGATAAAGTCCAGAAAGGAGAAAATGATTTCTCCAACACATATCTCCACAGATAAGCAGATAAGCAGACATTTTGGTAAAGCTTCTATCCAAGATGAACGAGTTTGCGTACTCAAGCTAGAGCTCATGGAAACAACTTCCTTCATATTGAAAAAGGAAGAAATGACTCTCCAAGTTAGGTAAGAGCACTTAAAATATTATTTATCTTTGTAATTGAAAAATAGTCTAGATTGGACAGACGCTTTCCTGTTCGGAAAGTGGATTGAGATTTCTGACAGACAATGACTTCCCATTGTAGTTAACATGGGAGGCAGGCTGATTGTTGATGTATCATAAACAACGACTTCCCATTGTGGTTAACATGGGGAGTGGTCTAGGATAGTCATTCTTCTTGGCAGTCACTCTGAGTAGTGGTCAAGTAGAATGGTCCGCCTCACCGGGAAGCCATTCTTTTGAAGTTCATAGTTGTGAGTAGTTTCGAAGAATGGTCTGTTTTGGAGGTTGATACAGGACATACATTCCTTAGGGAAGACTCATTCTCTCTAGGTTACACTTTTTTTAGTGTCGGAGGAATGGCCCAGGGTAGGGAATGGTCTGGACAGTTATTCCTTAGGGTTATACATTCTCTCCAGGTTGCACTTTGATAAGTGTAGGAGGAATGGCCCAGGGTGGGGAATAGTCCAGGCTCAACAATCAGGGACAATCATTCCTTAGGATTTATACATTCTCTCCAGGGTGCACTTTAATCAGTGTAGGAGGAATGGCCTAGGGTGAGGAATGGTCCAAACATTTCTTAGGGTTTATACATTCTGTCCAGGGTGCACTTTAATTAGTATAGGAAGAATGGCCCAGGGTGAGAAATGGTCCAGGATTAGAAATAAGAAATAATCCTTCTTCCTTGTTTGTGAAGAATAGGGAAGATAGCCCATTGCTAATGAGGGAAGATATTCATTCAGATCTCACAAACGTGAGTGAAAGATTGGCCCAGATGATTCAGTTTATCTTTAACAATATTTTTCTGTGTAGGATGGCATCAAATGATTGTTATGGAGACTACTTATCTCCAGACAGTAGAGATATACTACTGTGGTGGATGTGCTCCACTGTTCGTGAGGCAGATATTCTTTCAGAGCTCACAGATGTGAGTGAAATATTGGCCCAATTAATTTAGTATATATCATAACATTGTTTCTATGTAGATTGCTATCAGATGTTTGTTATGAAGACTGTATGACAGTAGAGGAGGACTATTGTGGTGGATATGTTCCACTGTTCGCAACCATTATGTTGTTGATCAAGTACTTGTGTGTTACTTGGTGTGGTAGTAAACCAATTGGATTGTAGTTATGTACTACTATGAATAGACACAATCATGTTCTATCCTTTTTCTAATTGCCTTGAAGACTATCAACAACTTATTGGAGATAATTATCATTCATATGAATGATGAACAGAGATTTTCCAGATGAAAAACAATTCATAGCTCTTACTCCTCTTGCATCACTCTATGATGAGAGTGAATTATCCAACATCATATATAATTACTCAGATGAAGTATGGTTTCGAGAGATGATGCAGCTGATGGTGATTGTGATGCTCATGATCTAGTCATGAAATAGTCTAGATGACTATATTGATGCTACCGGGTAAATGGTATGTTTTGTGCTCAAGTCCATTACCTGTATATACCTCTCTGGCTAGGAGAGAGTGTTAATATTATGGTAGCTGCGGGAGGTATTTACCTCCACGTGTGAACCTGACGAGAATAGGAGGCTCTAAAAAGTAAGAGAAAACCCTAATGAGTTGGCTAATAACCCTAGAAGCCTTGTCGGCTCAAGAAGATAATTTATATTAGGTTATTATCCTCCAAGAGAAGAAGTCGGCCATAATTAATAATAATATACTGAACAGACACATATCCAGAAGGACAAGTCGGCCCCAGCAAAACTGGCAGAACCATTATAAATACAGGGCGCCAGTTCTCATTTGACAACATCTCAGAATCACAGTTCCCAGTTTGGTGCGCACTGCAGCTCCAGTTTGGTGCGCACGTGTGGAGGAGGACTGCAGGTGCAGTTGCAGCAGCAACTATTTTCAGTGTTGGATTGGACTATCTATTGGTGAGGGTTTGGACTATCTGATCAACTTTTTATGATGCACTATCCTTGGGGAAAGGTGTCCTACCCTCTGTTTGGCTATCTAGCCTAGGGTTTGCTTCCAGAGGAATTCTCAATCAAGGTTAAGGTGCTAAGAGGGAGGCCTCGGCCTATGGTTGGGTGATGAGGGTATCGTCAATGGTAAAACAAGAACACCATCTTCTATATTCTAACAGAAAGATCCTCAACCTATCCCAAGAATCTCTAAGGTGGTTAGGCCTCTCCAAGACTATATACGGAGGCCTCCTCATGGTGAAAAGGGGAGACATTGAAGGCATCAAACTTATGATCTCATAAGGGAGATAATCAGTGAAGCATAGTCATTTTGTTTGTGGATCATTTGAGCAAGGGGTTGGACAAGGAGAGCTGGAAGAGGTTGGTGCAGCTTCATCAAAGGTATGTAAGTATCTCTATTGAGTTCTCATTAATACATGTGCTTGGCCTGTTTCCTTCAAGATTGTGTATACCTACATGAAATTGTCTCTAATGGATAGATCTAGTTTCAAACTAATCGTACTAGAATAGGAAGCATGCTTTGTCTTTGATTGGATTGCAGGACTTGTTGAAGATCTTGAGGATCATAGCTCAACTTGGACTGGGCGAGGACAAACATCGTAAAAAAGGTACATCTTCTTCCTCTTCTCTATAGATTAGCTTAGCTAGGTTTAAAGGGATGTCAGTGACCAAAGTTAGCACCTTTCTGTCTTGATCTTAGAGATTTAGGGTCCAAGAGGGAATCCACTTGTTCGCAGGGGGATTTTCCTGTAACAAAAAGGTAATCATTACTTCATGTTTCTCATTAATGATTACATAAGAATAACTTGGATAGTCTTCCGCAGACATAAATCATAATCCTTTGGGAAATTTAATGCATTCAAAGCATTATTTGAAAATGAAATAGACTCAAAGATAAAATGACTAAGATAAGATAATGGAGGATAATTCACATCATATGAGTTTAAGGAATTCTATGAAGATCATGGGATAGGAAGAAACTTCTCAGATGCAAGAACTCCACAACAAAATGGAGTGGCTGAAAGGAAGAACAGGACTATGCGAGAAATGGAAAGAACAATGCTAAATCAAGATAAACTGTCAGATATATTTTGGAGGGATGCAATCTACAAAAATGTCTATATTCTTAATAGAGCACAACTCCGAGCTAATAGTGACAAAGCTCCATATGAATTGTGTAAAGGTAGGCCAGCTAATGTCAAACACCTTAAGGTCTTTGGAAGAAAATTCTACATAAAGAGAGATGATGATAACCTTGGCAAATTTGACTCTAGATCCGATGAATGTATTTTCCTTGGTTACTCGTCTCAAAGAAAAGCTTATATATGTTTAAATATGGGATTAGAAAAAATTGTTGAAAGTAAAAATGTGAGAGTGGATGATGGAAAGCTTGGAAGGATCAAGATGCAAACAGATGACCTGTTGACAATAACAAGCTATAGTAAAGAAGAGCAAGACAATGAGGAAGATAATGTAGAAGAAGAAGAAGAAGAGAAATTCAACGAGGAAGATAATGCAGCAGAAGAAGAAGAGAAATCTCCTAGACAAGACACAAAGACTCCCTCGAGGTATGTGCAAAAGAACCACCCTAAAGAACTGTTTCTTGGAGAGAACAACAAAGGTTTCCAAACAACAAGACAATTGATAAGATCACCAAAACATGCAAACCTGTCTCTACTGTCTAAAATAGAACCTAAGAACTTCGAGCAAGCTAATAGAGGTAAAATCTGGGTTAATGCTATGAATAAAGAATCATATCAAATTGAGAAAAAACGAAACTTGGGAGTTAGTTCCAATACCAAAAGTAAAGAATGTAATCGACACCAAGTGGGTTTTTAGGAACAAAATTAATGAGGATGGACAAGTAGTGAGAAATAAGGCAAGGCTTGTATGTAAAGGATATGCTCAAGTTGAAGGAGTAGACTTTGATGAAATTTTTTCTCTAGTAGCACGATTAGAATCCATTAGAACATTTCTAGCATTTGCAAGCTACAAAAGTATCAAAGTCTATCAAATTGATGTTAAATCTGCATTTCTAAATGGAATTTTGGAAGAAGAAGTATTCATTGAACAACCAGAGGGATTTCAGCTAACAAGCAATCAAGATTATGTGTGCAAATTGAATAAAAACATCTATGGTATGAAGCAAGCACCTAGAGCTTGGTATTCGAGGCTTGATAAGTACCTATAACAATAAGGTTACACGAGAGGAATTACATAAAGTAATATTTACATCAAAGAAGAAAATAGAAATATAATTATCATTGTGGTCTATGTAGACAATATCATCTTTGGAAGTGACTCTAATGATCCGAGTCAATGGTTCTCAAAGAACTTGCAAAAAGAATTTGAGATGTCCATGCTGGGTGAGTTGTCCTCCTTTCTAGGTCCGTAAATCTCTTAGTCAAAATAAAGGCATATTCATTTCTCAGAAAAAACACATTAAGGATATGTTAAAGAAGTTCAATATGGAATATTGCAAGTTTGTTAGTACTCCCATGATAACAGGCTACAAGCTGAGTAAGGATGATGAAACACCAGAAGCAGATCACACCGTGTATAGATCAATGATCGGTAGCCTTTTATATGTAAATACATCAAGGCCTAATGTTATTCAATTTGTTGGATTGGTTGCATGATTTTAATCTGCACTAAAAGAATCACATGTGATGGCAGTCAAAATAATTCTAAGATACTTGAAGGGCACAATGGATTTTGGAATGTAGTATCCAAAAGGAGATAATTTTAATCTAACATCATACAATGATGTAGTTTGGGAAGACAATGTTGACGACAAGAAAAGCACAAGTGGCAGAGCATTCTTCTTGGGCAATTGTTTAGTATCCTAGATAAGCAAGAAACAATCTTCAATCTCATTATCCATGATAGAATCATAGTACATTGCAACAACATCATGTTACACAGAAATCCTTTGGATGAAGCAAGCACTGCAAAATATTAAGGTAGAATGCAAGCAATTGATTTCTATACTATGTGACAACACTAATGCCATAAGTATTTCCAAGAACCCAGTAATGCACTCAAATACTGTCAAGTTGGAGTATGTTCCTATCAAGGAACAAGTTGCAGATATGTTTACCAAACCCATATTTAGAGATACATTTGAGTATCTCAAACAAAATATGGGAGTCATTCCCATTTCTCAGTGAAATCTTCAGCTGAAATTTGTTGGGAGCTCAACAAAACCAAAAGCTCAGGGGGAGAGTGCATATGGTTGCATGTTGCAAAGAAAAATGAAGAGTGCCATGTTATGGGGAGCTACAAAAAGACAAGAATATTGATGGATACAATGAAGAAATTACCAAATATAGAAACCCTTTTCCATTGATGTCAAAGGGGAAGAGAAACGAGATAGGGGAGACTTGCAGAAAGAGGAGACAACAAGACAAGGGTAGACTTGCACAGATTAGTTTAAGAATATGTGTCGTTGTCAATGACAAAGGGGAATATTGTTGGAAATTGTGTTGTCATTGATGTCAAATATAAAAATCCTTGAACGGCATTGATGTCACAAGCAGAGGAGACTCACCAATGTCAATGATGAATATAGTAACATTGTGATGCCAAGTCCAACTATCGAACTTGAACCATGCACAAATCCAAGGAATAAAACAACCCAACAGGGGGGGAATTTGAGAGTATGGTATAATAATTTGAGGAATTCCGAGAAAACAAGAAGGAACATAGGTCATCAAGGTCGTATAAATGATAAATTAACCCTTGATGTATTGGTTGCATAAAATTTGGCTTTTAGAATCCATTCTATATGGTAAAGTGAACATATATCTGATTGACGCTATCCCTTTCAGATCCAACGACCACAATCATATCATCTGGGATTCTATATTGGGGCACAAGACTTCATTAAAGGGTTGATCGCTGACATGGTAAGTCTCAAAATCATAGGCGTCGATAAACAAACCAATTAACGATGAGGATCTACTTAAAGTAAACCATATCAATGGATTCAAAAGATGACACGTGGCAACATTTTATCGGAGCGAAAGTTTTAAAGTGGGGCCCAGTATCATCGGGTTGGGACAATCAATACTTGTGAGTAAGTTGTCAATGATGACACTATTATCAACAACATAAATTGACCTTGGTTACGTCATATTGACGAATCTTGGAAGGACACGTAAGCAACAAGAAAAATGTCATGTGTCCAATGCCAAGTCAACACAATGACAAAACAAAGAAAGAGGAAGGGATGACGTCACAGGCTTGGAGGTGCCACACAATCCAATACACATGGAAGGATTCCAAGTGGAGGACATGTTAGGCTGACGTAAGCAAGACACTAAGAAAGTAACATGTGGCCCATTCAGAGAGTACCATGTGTAGCACAATGATTGATCCATGTGTCATCAAGAATAGAGTCATAGATCCCTCACAAAGTTTTGGTCGGAAACATTCATGACCGTTGGTCATAGTCTATTGAATAGATATCCACCATTCATGAGAAAAGTGATGGTCGAAGTGTTTGAGTGCAAGGTTGCACATGGACTCGGATAGAGGTAACTACGAAAACCAACGACAACCATTGATCGAAGAGAGGAGGTGACACAATCTCAGTCGTCCATCAAAGTGCTTGAGTGTGAGGATGCATTGGGACTCCAAAGAAGGAGAAATATAGACCATAGGTTGGCATGAAGGCTAGATGCAATCTTAGCCGTAGATCAATGTGGGTACCACCTGACCATCTCACATACAATCAGAGTGACGAGAGATAAATCTCGTGCAGGTTAAAACAATGATGGAATCAACACCGTTGATCCTGAGCCTTCAAGAACCATTGGATCCATCGCAATACATATCATCAGAGTGGATGGACAGAATTTGATAGGAGAAACCTCGAATTAACATGAACCGTTGATCTATCAGAGCTATAGCAAGGATCTCTAGATTGTCCATCAGAGTGGGAGTAGTGACGAAATTTAACTGTTCATTGGAGGAGATCTCAAGAGATCTAGATCATCCATCAAAGATTATCTGGTTGAAGTGGATTGGTTGGCTGCAGTGGAGGTATTCCGGCGAAGGATCTCCAAGGAGAAATCTGGACCATTGGTCGACGTGTGAACGAAATACGATGACAACTGTAAATGATGCAGGGATTATGCAGGAATTTTCTGAGGGTCATAACTTTTGACTCGGTTATCCGTTTGGGATGATATTTTACAGGGAGTCATGTATCGAAGAGTTCACCACCATGTCAATTTGATCCTATATAATGAACATTGTTTCAACACTTTTCCATGGCCAAATTCCTTCATATAAGGCCTCAAATTGGGGTTTTACTGTTTTTACAAGAATTTTAAATTTTTTAATTATCAATTATCTCTTAGTTTATGAACTTAATCATAAAAGCGAGTTGACAAATAGTGTTTCTCTAGTTATCTCTTAGTTATTGGTCAATTTTAGAGTCATGCGAGAATTTCCTAAAATTAGTTGTTTCTCTAGAATCATTTATATTCAAAAATATCAGATAGTAGTTATAAGGGGTTGAACTTCCATTGTAATAGTTATGATGGAGAAGGAATAAAAGAGAGTTGTTTTCCATTATCATGTGTTTGTATGGTTTTTAGATCTTGTGAACGAATCCATGTTTATTGGTTACATCATCTGGTATCAGAGCATGAATATGGTTGGGAGAGGAAGAGGAAGAGTAGGGTATCTTGCTCAGATGCACAGAGATATGCAAAACCTCCAAAGGCAAGTAAAAGATCTTACAAACGTGTTGGCTAGTTAGAGAACATGAAGAAGAAAATGAAGAAGAAGAATTAAAGTGCATGAATTTTGAAGAAAGGATGCTAATGGATTTAGAAGGGAGAAATGATAGGATCAATATGGAAGTTTCAAAATATGCAGGGAATCTTAAACTAGAGGAGTTAATAGATTGGTTGAACGCCATGGATTGTTTTTTGAATGGCAGCCTATGCCAAAGGAAAATAAGGTGAAATTTGTAGCACCAAGTTGAAGGGTCACACCATGATCTGGTGGGATCATGTGCAGAAAGACAGAGAAGAAAAAGGAAAAGATAAAATTAGGACCTTCAACAAGATGGAAAAAAATTGCGAGATTTTTTTTTGGCTCTGGACTATGCCTAGACCCCTTTTCGTAGATTCCATAACTTGAAGAAAAACCTTTCCACCATGGAGGAACTCATAAACAAGTTTTATCAGTTGTCCATTTGTGTGGATCACCAGGAAACTGATGAGAAACTGGCTGCAAGTTATGTGAATTGTTTAAAATTTTCTATTCAAGATGAACTGAGCATGCATAGGGTTTACAATGTGGAAGAGGCATACCGATTAACCTTAAAGGTTGAGGAAAATAAAAATCGAAAATTTTATCAAAGGAATAGAGGAGAAAGGAGGGGTACATTGTCTGCCTCATGGGGTGGTTTTAACTATGGAAGAGGTGAATTATCCCAAGGAGTTGAGAAAGTAGAACATACTCGACAAGGTAACATGAATCAACCATGAGGAAGAGAATTTTAGAGGGGTAGAGATTGTAGTGGTGACAGTGGAGGACCTTATGTGTGTTTCAGGAGTGGTGTAGAGGATCATAGAGCATTTGAATTCCCAAATTATAGCATGCAAGAGCCGAAGCAAGGAAAACAACCTTGTTTGAACTTGGTCCAAGATGAGAATGAAGAATAAGGAGATAAATCTGAAGTCTCGCCCGATATGGGGGAAAATCTAAGGATACAGAGGTCGATGGTGATTCCCCCAAAAAGAGCAAAGGCAGAGTAGTGACAATGAATATTCTTCACTTCAGACAAATAGTTTTTGAACCAGATGCACTTTCGGGGGAAAGGTATGTCAAGTTATTGTTGATAGTGGTAGTTGTGAGAATATGGTTTCAAAAGAGATGGTAGATAAGTTGAAATTACACTGTGAAACACATCCCCATCCTTACTAAATTGCATGGTTCAAAAAGGGGAATGGATTCACCATTAATAAAAGATGTTTGATCAAGTTTTCCATCGGTAAGACTTATAAAGATGAAGTATGGTGTGTTGTCATTCCGATGGATGCATGCCATCTATTATTGGGGAGGCCTTGACAATATGACATAAAAGTCATGCATGATGGAGGAAAGAATACCTACACCCAGAGCTCAAGTGACAAGTGACATAACTTATAAATAAATGTTTGGCAAGAGAAAGCACAAGTCCCTATGTTGTACCAACATTGTTGACTCCCCAAAAATATAATACATGGAGGATGTGCACAGATAGCATGACAATCAATAAAATTACCATCAAATATCGGTTTCCTATACCGCACTTGGACGACATGATGGATGTGCTAGCTAGAGCTAAATATTTTAGTAAGATTGATTTGTGAAGTGGATACCACCATAGATGGATTCGCGAAGGGGATGAATGGAAAATTGCCTTCAAGACCAGGGATGGACTATATGAATGGATGGTTATGCCATTCGGGTTGTCCAATGCACCTAGTATTTTCATGCAGTTGATGAATACCACGCTTCGACCTTATATTGGTAAATTTGTTGTCATTTAATTTGATGACATCGTAGTTTTCAATAACAACAAAGAAGATCACTTGCATCATTTATAAATTATATTGGATGCATTGAGAGAACATCAACTTTATGCAAACCTGAAGAAATGTAGGTTCCTGCAAGAAAGTTTGGTATTTTTGGGTTTTGTCATCTCCGTAGAAGGAGTCAAGATGAATTCAGAGAAGGTCAGATCAATTTTGGAGTGGTCTATTCCTAGGAGCATAATAGAGGTAAGAAGTTTTCATGGTCTGGCTACCTTTTACCGAAAATTTATT